>JBBPDH010000001.1:41234721-41250759 GCA_037974565.1 Clupeocharax schoutedeni | reverse complement strand
GAGAGAGAGAGATAGAGAGAGAGAGAGAGAGAGAGAGAGCGTGTGTGTGTGTGTGTGTGCGTGAGCGCGCATCTGTGCGCGTGCGCGAGTACCGCTGGAGTTTACCATGGCGCGCGCTGCTCCGCTGCTCGGCTCCGCGCGATCAGGCTGAAGTAGCCAGATAGAGAGAGAGTGGAAGAGATAGGGGGAAAAGAGCGAGTGTGTGTGTGTGTGTGTGTGTGTGAGAAGGAAGTAAGAAGAGAAGAGGCCGATGTGTTCGCCTTGCTGGAGCACACAAACCCCGGAGCTGCTGGAGATGCCTCGGTGCGCCACGGAGAGGCGAAGAGCCTCGTGCACTCAGGTACACACACTCACACACTTACCCTGCCACCCTGCTGGAGCCTTCACTCTCAGCGCGCACACACACGCACGCACGCACGCACACACACGCACACACACACACACACACACACTGTTCTGGCCCTAATTAGTGTATAAAATGCATGGGCTAGTTGCTGTAGATTAAGCTCAGCTACGGCGAAAGTAAAAAAAGGAAGCGCGACTGAAACTTCGTGCAAAGACATGTCTGCTTTTTTGTTGTAGTTTATTTTTTTGCTTTATTTATATATCTAGTTATTTAATTATTTATTTATTGACAAACTCTGCGGCTTCCAGTTGATCATGCGTCGTGTGTGTGATTTGCATGTGTGGACGGAAGCAGAGGATTAAAGCAGATGCGTATGAGTGTCTGTGTGTATGTGTGTGTGTGTGAACTCAGTGCTGTGCGTGTCTATCCAGTTGTTCTATTATTTGCACGAAGCGGCTGGACTGTAAGTTCTCTTGGGTGCTGCCGATGAGGGAAGGTGGGCTGTAAAGGGTCTCTGTACGAGCACAGCGCAATTTCACTCCCTCCCCGTGTTTGTGAAATGCACGGACTGATTGTCAGAGCTGTGGGCCACTGCACAATGGAGCTTATCAGCATCATAACTCAGGTCGAGATGGGGCTTTTTAGACAGTATACATCCAATCATATGTGAATAAAACTGATTTAAAAAATGAGAAAAGTGCTAAGAAATAGTAATTAGAATTTAAACTGAAAATGCTATTATTGCATTGGGTGTTACACATTATGTAAGGATTTGTATTTTATTGTATTGTTATTTTTGAGATTTTTTTTTTGCTGTGCTGGAGCATTTGCCATACTGTAGCATGGAGCAATTTCCAGCATGTAATCAGTTCCTAAAATTGGAAATAGCACATCGACATCAGCTTTTATGAATATGTAAATAAATGGCAAATGATAAGTAAGAAAAATAATATGATTCATTGCTACTTTAACTTGGCATCCGCCTCTGAGCTAGGTGACAACACCAAATTTCCATGAGGATCCAGACAGCTCCTAGAGGTGCTCACCCTGCTCCTACACTTGACAGACGCAGCTCACGTAATGATTTAAATAGCTGTCAGTCTTTTATTGACAGTTAAGCTGAGCGTGTGCTGAAACTGAAGGCACAACTTTCCAGCCCCTTTAGGTGGATGTGCTCAGCCGCATTGATTTAATAGCGGCAATCTCCCTGTCCTCGGCCCAGGAATCATTACTGTTGAGGGAGTGAGCTCACTGCCAGAGCATTGGAGCACGGACCTGTCCGTCACCATGGCATTTGACAGATTAAAACACCTCAGTGCCCTTTACAAGTCTATGAGCACCTAGATGCTGATGTCGCCAGTCTTTTCTCTCTCTCCCTCTCTTTCTCTCGCTCTCTCTATTTTCACATGCTGATGACGGGCAGTGGAGAGATTCTATTTCATTCTGTCGGTAGCTTCCTTGCTTTTCTTCCCCTTTCTTTTTTCCTGTCTTATGAAAGGACAAAGGTTCTGTATAAACCGTACTGGCTTGGCTGCCTGCTTATTTATATTATACTGACTACCATTCCGTAGGAATGGGGGAAAATAAATAATGGTACATATAATGGACACACACACACACACACACACACACAGATACAAACTCATACACACACATCAATTATTGATGTACTCTCTCTGCTGGACTTCTGCTATGCGCTTTTGTCTGAAGACAATACTTATCTATTTTCTCTTAAAACAGGTAAATGGAGCGCGATTCCCTGTGCATGCGAGGCTGTGTCATTCAGAGACCAGCGGGCTGTGACCAGAGAGGAGGACGCCACTGAAAAACCCGCCGCACGCGCCGTTTTCGGTCCACACACACACTTAAACTAGCCCTCCGCGGCCTCGGAGTGAAAATGTGATGAGCTTTCGCTATCAGTCCCAGCCCAAGCATGGATGGAGGCAAACGAGGGAGGCACGCGAGTTAATGAGACCATTGCTCTTGTGTTGGGGGGGTGGCTTAGGAGAGGCAATTACAGGAGGATTACCCACACACTTCTCCAGCACAGCGCAAACTCTGCCATGGCAAGCTTCAAGAGACGTTAAAAACTTCACCCTGGTGGAATTTATTCATTTTTTGCTTTGATTACCTGCAGTTCGTCTCCTCTGTTACTCTTGTTTCTTTTTGTGTGTGTGTGTGTTTTCCGTGCAAAAATGGAGTTACAGGTGCGAATATGGAATAAAGATGTGACAGCTTTTATCAGGCCATGGATACCAATACTTCTCGGCCTTCACATACAGTGTTCTTGGGCCACAACGTGCCCAGAGGAATGTCGCTGTGACAGGACCTTTGTGTATTGCAACGAGAGGAGTCTAACTTCAGTGCCTCTGGGAATAGGTGAGGGCTACAAGACCCTTTACCTTCACAACAACCAAATCAACAATGCTGGATTTCCACTGGAGCTGCACAACGTTGCCTCAGTAGAGACAGTATATCTCTATGGCAACCAACTAGACGAGTTCCCTGTCAACCTGCCCAAAAACACACGGGTGCTCCATCTGCAGGAGAACAACATCCAGACCGTTTCCCGGGCCGCCCTTGGCCAGCTTCTGCGGCTAGAGGAGCTTTACCTGGACGATAACTCCATTTCCACCGTGGGTGTAGAGGAAGGGGCTTTCAGAGAGGCCATCAGCCTCAAAATCCTCTTCCTCACCAAAAACCACTTAAGCAGCGTTCCCATAGGCCTGCCTGAGGAGTTGAGGGAGCTGCGGCTGGACGAGAATAGGATAGCCTTGATCACAGAAGACGCCTTTGAAAATGTTACTGGACTTGAACTCCTCCTGCTGGATGGTAACCTACTCACAGATGAGGGCCTGGCAGCCAGAGCCTTCCAGGCTTTAGTCAACCTCAAAACGCTGTCGATTGCGCGCAACTCCTTGATGCTTCCACCTTCTAACCTGCCCACCAAGTGTTTAGTCAAGCTCAACTTGCAGGATAACATGATGAATGAGATCCCTTTGACGGCCTTCCATGGCCTTCACCGCCTGGAGAGACTGGACATTTCCAACAACCAGCTGCATTCCCTCACACAGGGGGTCTTTGACGGCCTCCTCAGTCTGAGACAGCTCACTGTTCGGAACAACCTCTGGCACTGTGACTGCAACATTAAATGGGTCATATTGTGGCTTAAGTCCCTGCCGGCCACCCTCAACGTCCGCGGCTTCATGTGCCAACGGCCCGAGAGTGTGCGGGGTATGGTAATCAGAGAGCTGAACCTGGAGCTAATCCAGTGTCCCAGCAGCACAGCCACAGAGCCACGATTCACACGGCAGCCCACGCTGGCTTTTTCCCCCACCGCTGAGTCATCAGCCACTGAGACAGCCTTCTTCTCACCCCATATCCCCACCTCTAGCTCATTGCCCTTTACACCCACCCTGCCGACCGCACACACAGACAGGGAGCGAAGAACGGATGTCCCAGAGAGTCCCGGACAGGAATCTCTGCGAGTTTCCTTCATTGTTTTAAACAGCTCGTGTGTTCAAGTAAACTGGATATCCACCTTCACCGTCACAGCCTATAAGGTTACTTGGGTCAAGCTGGGTCACAGTTTGGTCAATGACCCCTTGCAGGAGACCATGGTTGACGGGGAGCAAAAGGGAATCAGGCTGACCAACTTGGAGCCCAGATCTGTCTACCGGATTTGCGTGGATCCATTGGATGCTTTCAATAATTACAGCCCGGGAGATGGTACCATTTGCTCTGAAGTGATGACAAAGTCCGCTTCATTTGACTCAAATGAGAATGCAGCGGGGCCTGAACAGGCTAGCCAGCAGGATCTCAGTTCCTCTATCCTGCTGGCCGGCCTGATCGGAGGGGCAGTGCTCATCGTTCTGGTGGTGCTGCTGAGCATATTCTGCTGGCACATGCACAAGAAGGGAAGGTCAGCCTCATCCAAATGGAAATACAACCGCGGAAGGAGAAAAGATGACTACTGTGAGGCAGGGACAAAAAAGGACAACTCCATCCTTGAAATGACCGAGACTAGCTTTCAGATAGTTTCTTTGAACAACGAACAGCTCCTTAAAGGGGACTTCCAGATCCAACCCATTTACACTCCCAATGGAGGCATTGGCTACAGAGACTGCCACATGGCCAACAACAGCACAGAATATTACAAGAATAGTGTTCCAGAGTCTAACCCTTGCCATACATGATGGTTTTCAAAAAAAAAAGGTATCATCCTTTGTATTCTAATTCAGCTTAAATACACTGTATAGTATATATTTCAAAGAGGAACTGTAAATGATGTAATTTATACTCTTATCAGTGATATCGCCTTCTTTTATATCCCCCAGTAAAGCGCAAAAATGATTTATGATTTACTAGTTTCTCCTGTTGTATTACTACTGCAGAGACAGCCTTATGAAAACACACCTCTCAATCCCCTCATAGACAACGTCTGAGTATCATGATCTCATCGACCTGGTGTGGGTATACAGATACTTGTTTACATAGATGTGCACAAAATCACAGAAAGTGCCCATAAATTCTTGGATATTTATGTAGATGTGTAAACGTAATGAAATGAAACTTATGGAGAGTGAGGGTCTTGTTGGTGTGTTTGGTTTGTGAGAGAGGAGAGTGACTGAGAAACAATTCATATTATTTATGCTTGACTTTTTTTGTTCCTTAGTTACGCCACAAGATGGCATCTTTTTTCACTTCTGACATTAATTGGCACTTTCAAGCTTGTGCATTAATCTGACACGGCATAAGCGTTCGCCTCTGTGGTTTAAGTAGCCTGCACATCCCGCGCATAGAGAGAAATGTTTCTACTTGGTAAAACCATGAAGCTTAATTTAATCTGTTGACAGACATTTCTGTGCAAAAACAGGTTGATGCACAGACCTGAACTGAGTGTGCAAAGGGATTGGTATAGCATCAAAATGAAATGTGTTTTGCTCTGAAAATCACAGCAGCAAAAAACAAGGATAAATTGACACAGAACTTATTTTTTTTACATTTCAGCCATGCAAGAGCAGGTACAGGTACAGCTCTTGAGAAATAAGACTGATGATAATTGTCCATTATCGTTGTGCTTCTAGTTGCCTCTTGTGTACATTTTCTGTACTTACGTTATAAAATTGGCCAGGTAAGAGTGTCGAGAGACATTAGGCTGATAGATACATTGTGCCACTACACCATTATCTGGTTTGAAGGCTACTCCACAGTCTAATTTAAATGGCGTTGTTTTAGCTACTGCATTACTAAACTTTTTTGTGAAAAATCAAAAAAAAAAAAAAAACTGAACCGGTATTGTTTCTTTGCCTTATTTTGCATCATTTCCCAACATTTATTTCCAATCATTTCAATAAACATGGCCACATTGGTGACTAGAATAAGGATTTTACCAGTCGATGCACTTGCCTTTAAGCAAATGCTTTTTATTCTGTGCAGTCTGGTGAATGCTGGGAGCATCTATTTTTCCCTGCAGTCTTGGTCTGTGCCTCAAGACATACTTAAAAAAAAAACTCACTAGTAAATGTCGATCAGGTTGATGTAAAGGGCCTGAAATTGATTTTTTTGTAGCAATGGGTGAACATCATTGAGTCATCACACTTTAATAAGCTGTCAAAGGAATGTCTATTGATCAGTTTTGTGATCGTCCTTAAGGGCGATCATGCATAACAAAGATCTAGGAGGGTTTTGTTGTTTGTTTGTTTATTTTACTGCCAACTAATTTACAGATAACTTTACACGTAGCCATGTCATTATGTACACCCTCATAATGACATATAATGGCTTATTATCTTTATTATAATTATAATTAGAAATAATTCTGTTACTAGGCATTGTATCTGCCTTCAACCCCCACCCATGGCAAAAAAAAAACTGGTCTAGCAAAATTTAAATATTAAACCCAAAGCACAAATCCATAGTAGTTAGCTTGTCACTCTGCACCACCCTCAGACATTCAGACATTCTTCTTAAATATGTAAATGTAAAATGCTAAAACATAAAGCTAAAGATTTTGCCTTCGAATTCCATAAAACTTTTTTGGACTTTGAACATTTGATAACACCTTATTAATGGTTGACATTGTTATGTCTACATGACACTTGCATACGTCCTGTTATAAGTTGTTATAAACTGAGGCCTGTTTGGGCAGGCGTTTATATTGGTATATTGTATATCGGGTGTCATGAAAGGCTTGTCATGCAGGTGTCATGCCGCGTTAAGAATGCTACCCTACTATAAAGCATCACTGCAAATTCTGACTCATGTCTAGGATAAAGTGTTTACAGTTATTTGTATTATTCGGCAGGGTGAAAACACGCCCCCCACCCCTCCACCCCAACCCTTCACCTAACAAATAAAAACAAGCTATCAAAAGGGGCTGCCATTTCATCCCAAAGATAGGACCAGGTTACTGTTTGAAGGATTGTATTATTAGTCTGGCTCCACAAAGTATGAGTAGTGTAATTTCACAGCTAATAACTCGCACACAATAAATAACACAATAAACCCCCGGCCGGCGCTTCTCATCGTGACCTTTCGCTAACGTCTCTCAGGGTCTGTGAGAGACAGTAATTAGCTATTAAATCTGCACATCTGGGTCTTCCAGCTGTGTGGTCAACTCCAAATGAGCTACAGAATCCACCACAGTTCCGCCGCACTCTCCAGTCTGCCCTAGAGACTGACGGAAAGGCCAAGAGTGTTGGACTGCAATATTAGCTCAGTTGCCGTCTTCAGTCCAACACCCATCTGTAATCACAAACAAAACATGCTTGAGGAGCAGGCGACTGCATCTTCATTCATTTCAGTCAATTAATGTTGGAATTTCAATTTGATTGCAGATTTTCATTCCAGACGGCTGTTCCCTGCACCGGCAGTTAATAGGTTTTATAGCAGCGTCGCAGGTTTTTCTTTTCTTTTTCTCAGGAGCCTCGTGTTTCAGATGGGCCTCTGTGGATGATCAATTAAAGTTTAGATTGTTGTGAAAGTAGCTGGTGTCACCATAGTTCATTTACTACTGACAGCAAGTGAGGTATCATAGGCAGGCTGCATGTACAGAGCATGCATTTAAAAAGACACTGTTGTGGCAGATGGATGAGTGCGGGCAGCTGGGATATTCATTTCAAACTGCTGGAGGGGCATGGCGGGGTGAGGCATGAAATCTGTGTCACAATGGGTCTGCGCCTCACCCTTGGGTGAAAGAAACAGAAGGGCTGCGCTGCAGTAAATTGAATATACGCACTGTAAAACATGCTGGTAGGAAAGATGTAGCCGAGTGAAAAATTTAGCACACCTCACCTATTGTGAAAAGCCCCGTGACATCAAAAGACTCATGAAACCAACATTTATCCCTTAAATGCCTTGATGTGGATCATTAAGCCCAGTGCCGTTGACCACAGTGCCATTCTCCGAAGATATAGTTCAAAAGAGATGGTCAGGGTCTGCAGCCCAGGTCATCAATAAATGTCAAGGCTGGTAATTAGTCATTGAAACTACGTACTAACCTGCGGCAGCCAAGGACCGTGCTAATATTGATACGCTTCCCTTCAGGTCTGTGCTCGGGAACAATGCCGGCCAGTGCCAGCATATATAGACCTCTCTGCCTATGTCTCAACCCGATACGCATCTAGCTTTATGGTCGACCTCCACAACAACAGAAGATATTGTCGAACTGTCTCGTTCGCGCACAGCTGAATATCGATCACCCCAGTGCTCTACAGAATTATGAAAAATGGATTGGATTTGAAAACAACTGCATGCCCTTCTCTGGCACTGCCTCTCTCAAGAACAAAAACAAGACTATCTTTTCTGAAGCTAGTGCAAATCCCTTTGGTAACTCTGATCTTGGACCAGATGAAGATGGAGTGTTGGTAAATATTTAATGAGCTCAAGCAAAAGCAGAGGAATTACAGAAACAAGATACGAAAAAAACAAGTAGGTACTTTTTGAGCCTAGATTGGTGCCATGATAATAAAGCAGTGTCAGAACGACATGTCCTACAGTTGTTGCAATGAAAGTGCTCTACGTGTACCGGTACTCCTCTGTGTCTGTAGAAATGTGAACATAACATGTAATTACTGTAACATGTCTTGAAGGTTAAGGCTCTAATGTTCTTTCAAAAGCATACCATTAACACTATACACATTTCTTGCATCACTCCCATTAGTATACATTAACAAACCTGCCAGGATGCCACTCTATACACTCAAACAGATTCTAAATGGTTCTTTAGAGCAATGCATTTGGGAAAGAAAAAAAAAAACATCTCTGATGCCCTGAAGAAATATGTAATAAATGTGTTTTTAATCAATTGTTTCTGTGAATGAAGTGTCAAGGATTGTTTTGAAAGTTTAAAAAGCCTCCAAATTATGTGAAAGCTCTATAGCAATCAACTATTTCTAACTAGAATCTACGGCATGGCATGCATCACTCAGGAAGCATTATTTTTAACTGGGTTAAGAATGCGTCATGAGAACGTCGAAAGAAGAGAAACTACAATGTTGTAACAAAAAAGATGAGATGCAAAACACATTTTATTGAAATTGCATTCCACTCCATGAACATGTCAGACATTTCAGTCAATGGGTAAGGGACAAATGACAGTCCTGTGATAATCTATGGGGCTTCTAGCCACAGATAGCACATGATACTGCTGCAAACCAAAACTCCTTTAGTCTTTATGTCCAGGTAGGTTAACGTTTTACGTTTACATTTATTATGATACACCATAATTAGTCTTCTCAGTTCTGAACCCTGAAATTGAACAAAACTAGATCTGAAATATGGACAAAAATCTAAATTGGGAAATATTTCTATCCAAGCTAAAAAAAAAAACAAGGCAGTGCATCTTAATGTAAATAAAATTTTAGAGTACAGTGGCAACACTTTATATTTGAGTAAGCCTCTCAAATCAGGGGGTTCTTTAGCTCATGCTCGTATGCTTTCACTTGCTCCCTGTAGTCTGAAGATGATCCCTGTATGGGTGCAGTGCTAATGTCAAAGCTTGTTTCATCCTGATGGCAAGCTGTTTATCACCTGTTCCCAGGACCTAAGTGACAGTCATGTTGCTACACCGCCCAGTGTGCTTAGTCTGCAAATAGCACAACACGAGCACAATAAACCTTTCTTGCATCACTTCTGTGATTACATAGTAATAAATCAGCCATGTTGCCAGACTGCAGAGTGCAGAAATAAGAATCTAAGATGAAGCACACAAAGGAACACTGCATTGTTTGATTTTATAGAATTTCCTATTGCCCAACAAGGTTGGTCAGCCAAGATACATTTGGTATACATTTGAACTTTGCAGTGGAGTGAAAGTGGAGGCTATAGTCTGAGATGTCATACACTGTCAAAAAAAACGCATGCAAGTCTATTTAAAATGACTTGGCAATCTCAACACAGTTTAAAGCGAGTATGTGTTGACTATGAGTTTCCATTACTTTGTTAGCTACATTAGCCTAGCTTCAGTGTACAAATGATGCAAACATCAAGCACCAAACATTGTGTAAGGAAGAATTGGTAGTAAACTGGGTTTTTGGATGAAGCCATTTTAAAGTCCATGAAATCAATGTGACTAAGCAAGAGAGCACCATCACACAGAGAAATGCCTGAAGAAAACCTAAAAAAAAAAATAAAAAATACTTGAACCTGCTTATTAAGGTGCGTGTTTTCCGCTGAGTGAGGCATCGATGGAATAAACCACTGGGTCAAGTCGATTGATCTGTTATTTAAATGTACACCCACTCCCACATTCAGACAGGACCTTCGGATAGCTCTGGGAGAGAACTGCATATTTACTGATTCATTAGACTTAAAGCTCACACATTATTGAAGTGGAGGTTGATGATGTGGAGCTTACATGGTATCCCACAGCCCGCATATGAGCAGTTCTGTCTAATGACTTGCTGATGCATGTTTAATTGCTAATGAATGAGCCAAGGAGCTTGTGGACGTTTTGGGTAACTCACTTTGTTGGCACTGGAGGGAAGGGAAAAAAGAAGATATTGCCAAAAATTACACTTTCCTATAACTGCCTTACAAGACAAATATTACAAGCGAAAAAACCCAACAATTTATATTACAAATGTTTCCAAAACTGTAGCACCACAATCAAGTAATGACATTTTGATGTTAGCATATTGGCCCTTCTGTAAAGCTGCAGGAAACATCGGTAGGCGTTGGGCGCCTCGGCCTACTTGCTCACAGCCAGTGTATAATTATCTTTTTTCATCTTCTCCGAGATATTATCTAAAAACCCACAGAGATAGATTTGAATTTTAAGCAAATTTAATGGTTGTTTTTGATCTGTGTACTTCTGGCCTGAGGTCTGTTGCAATTTGTCATTCCTTTGAAGATGAGTGGTCTAGAGTCGATGCATATCAAACTTTTTAGAAATATTCAGAAGTGTTGGTGTCAAATGTCAAACCACTTATAAAAAAGACAAGTAAAAATAATCAAACAGGCATGAGGGTAGTGCAATGATCCTCTGTTGTGCCACTGTGTGAGTGTAAGTTCGGCCTGTCATTTAAGCTGCTATTATTTTTTGTTTTATACTTTTAGAATCATCTGTTTGCATTACAATAGAATGTAAATAAGAGGCATATGTTGAGGTCAACACATAAAAAAAAGAAAAGAAAGCAGAAGACGTACTGAGGCATATTATGGGTTTACCAAAAACTGTAATTTCTTATTCTGTCTGTGTGTTGTTTTGACAGCAAGGAGCAAAAGAGCAAATCGGCTAATGCGGCTGATTTGCTTTAATTGTACTTATATCTGCACGCAATCAGCTGTTAATTTAACTGTAATTAAACTGTTTATTATATAATGGCCATTATTTATATGAAAATGATCTGTCATCTCCAAATTTTAGGTTGAGACAAGCCTAATATAGCATTAAATAAAGTAACAGAGTTTACTTTTTTTACGATGTAAAAGTAAATAAATAAGGAAAAGTGTTAAATATGTAAAATATACATTCTTCATTATAAGCTTGCACTTTTAACATTGTTATGTTTTGGTTCAGTGCCACAAAGCATGGAAAAATGTTTAGTTTAAACTTCAGTATACCAGACTGTATTAGTATACATCAGTATATGATTATGATAAAAAATTAACACAAATATGATACAGTTTCAAAGTTTACTTTTTCAGTGTGCTACAAGTGTCAATAATTCATATTTCGTATTATGTTTATAGTATATAAGTTAAACTGCATCATTACCTGTATTAACAGAAACATCGGAAGTTTAGATAATGTAGGCATGCAGTTTGTACATGGTCTCTTAGGCAAAACCTTAGACACTAAATATGTTGATTAACAGAGTTCAAGAAAGAATTCAGAAAAAAAATGTTTGGGTAAAATTCAGAAAGGAATTGCATAGATATTTTGCATTTTGCTGCTTTTTTAAATGATACTAAAATAGCTGGCAGCTTATTTCAATAGTGGAATCCTTTTCAGTCCTATGGAAACAGCTTTTGAGAACGTAAGCCTGCATTTTGCAAGCAGTACTTTTAGCAGCTTCATGGAGGAAGTATCATCAAGTAATCCGACTCCAAAATACCTCCCAGCCATCATGTACCCTGCTATTATATCTCTGTTTATATTCTCCATAAACATCACATAATGTGAGTGTCTGGAGCTTTGCGTCATGTTGCTGAACTGGTGTAATGATCCAGAGCACCACGATTCATAAGAGGTGTAGAACAAACACACATCATCATCATCATCATCTTATCACGGATAGCATTAATTTATAACATTTTTAAAAGGAACTTGATTCTGTAAAGAGTTTAGATGTTGGCGGTCCTGAATGCACCATGGTAAAACCAATAAGTAACACAGACAGGCTTCCGCACATATTTGTTGTGGAGGGGAGCTGGAAATTTGCTTTCATTTAACCTCAGGTAAACTAAAGATAAAGCCTATTCCACTCTAGCGATTTCAAGTGTCACCAACGGGTAATATCATTCAAGTATTTAATTGGGATTTTCTCAGAGGAAATCATTCTATGGGTGACTGTCTAATGTAACTAACTGGTACTTCTAATTGTAATTTTTGATGCTAAAAAAAAAAGAAATAAAATGCAACATTGGGCTACACTTCTAAGGGCTAAATAACCATAATGCCACAAAACACCCTATTTATAGTATACAGTAGAACTATTTAAACATTTAAAGTGTTTTGATGGCTGCGCATATGTGCATTTATACACATTATAATAAAGAATCTATGAAGAACGGGGTGAAAAAATATAATGTCTAGTCCAAAGATAGAAATAGAGTTTATTTTAGAGAACTAACATCTGCCCCCATTGCTTGTGAGGAATTTGAGTCTTATGCAATTGTTCGATTCATGTATTTAAATGTCAGATCTGGAAAATGTCTTCTCTGAAAGCAGCTGCATAATGAAATCTTCCTCTGTGCAAATATGTAAGTGAAAGTGTAACTTTGGGCCAGAGTACACAAAAAGGATATAAATCATTTGTTTTGGACTGATCAGTCTTTCATCTTTTCCCTGTCTAACAGATTGTTACTTTCTCCAGTCACTTCAAAGAGACCACCACCCCCCACCCCCGAGACCCTCCCTGCCTCTCCATTTCCCCTTCACTCTCCAAATCAGAGAGTGAGCGAGAGTGAGAGAAAGAGAGAGAAAGAGAGAGAGAGAAGAGAGAGAGCAAAAGTCCCTCTGCGCTTTAATGTGGACTAGAGACCCTCTCAATGCTGCCTGTCTGACTGTAATAACTCCAGTTCCTCTATTTCTGTATAATATTCATCACTGCTTCCAGTTAATGAGAAATCTACAGGACGATGTCTGACAAGTAATTTACATCAATCAAATCAACAACGAACAGAGCTATTGCCCTTGCCTCCCTGTTGATATATATATATATCTCATATCTCATTAATGATGCTACACATAGTAAAACTCATAATACCCACAATAATGAAACTGAAAATATATTTTAGTAGTTAAAGTAGAATAAAGTGTGAATGACTTCAAACAAATTTCAAATCGCCTGCTGACATTTCTATATGCAAGAAAAGAAAAGAAGAGAGAAGAAAATGGCACTCACACACTTGAGTCAAATTACACGACTGTCTTCAAATTTCAGATAAAAATTCAGAAATGTTCAGATAATAAATAAATGAATGTAAGACAGCTTTTATGTCCCTCTAACTCATTATTAGAAGCTTAGTTAGTTAAAAATATTAAAGCAACCTAAAAACAAACTTTTTAAAGTTAGTATTTTTTAACAGTTTGTATAACAAGTCACAACAAATGATATGAGATTGGTTATATTCAATGTGAGTTAAGGAATAGCTTAAAAAACATGTTAATACAGCTTAATAATACTTTCAGCAACTTAATGATAAGTGATGCCTATTTGTGTTCATTTTGTTTCATTAACATGAGCATTTTCTAATGAACCATTGCATTAACGTGTGACTATGATGCAAAAGGCACTATTCATGAGGCTTACCTGTCAATAACACTCTGCAACCAAAATGATCAAAATAGTTTTAAACTCTTATTTATAATTGAACACTCCATGTCTATTAGGTTAAGTTCACACAGTGCCCAGGCTCTAATGGGTCATAAAGCTAAAATGAACCAATTCACTGAGAGAATGATATAAAATGAAATAGATATATAGATTGATAGACAGATAGACAGGCAGACAGCTACACTATGTGAACAAAAGTATTGGGACGCCTAAATTACATCAACCGGAACTTGACATTGTTCCTTAATGACATTGCATTCAAATACATATACATGTTGAATACATGTTGAACGAGAATGCCTGGCTCACAGTCTCTGTTCATTCCAAATGGGGTTCTTCCACACTGAACTCATGCAACCATGTCTTTATGGACCTTACTTTATGCACTGGGACACAGTCATACTCGAATAGAAAAGGTTCCACCCCAAACTGTGTCCACAAAGATGGAAGCATGGCGCTGGTATGCTGAAGCATTAACATTGACCTTCACTAGAATTAAGGGGCCTAGCACAGACTGTGAAAAAGGTATTACCTAATACTTTCTCATTATTTCCTAATACACTGTCCATAAAGTGTAGATAGACAGATAGATAAACATACAGACAGACAGACATACAGACAGATAGATAGATGGACGGATAGATAGATAGACAGATAGATAGACAGACAGACAGACAGACAAACAGATAGACAGATTTTAATATTTTAACTGGACTCTAGCATAACATTGCTCCAGTGTGGTCAACCCCTTATCTGTAATACACCTGGGCACAGAAAGTTGGCTGGAAAAAAGAAATAAAAAAACAATACATTATATGCTACACAGTTCATGCCTGCAAGGATGCTAACAATTAGATTTTAGAGTTAGATTTTAATACTAAACTGACCTTTCATGTAATCTTCTCAAAAATATTCAGTGCTACATGAGCAAAAGAAAGATCAGAGCGCTTTCCTGATGTCGCTGAGCTCAAGCTGTGTGTGATTTCAGCCCAAATGAAAGGTTGAGGAATACGTTTGTGCAATCTCCCCAATCGGATTACCCATCCGGTTCCAGCTTTCAGCACCCACAGGAGCCAAGTGACAGCTACATCTGAGCTCAGCTTTATAATTTTTAATGCATATGCAGCCTGCTGCACAGATAAAAAAAAAAGTCACGTTTACCTCAGAGCCGATTTCTCATCACCCATAAGTTTAAATGCTGCTACTCTGAATGTTTCCAGCTGTCACTGCAGCTTCTTTCCCTTTCCATGGGATGAAAACATGTGTAGGGCATGAAATGATGAGAGTTTTAAACTGAAGGCCATGCCGAGTGCTATCATGAACACAACAATCACAAGGTCAAATCTGATGCACACTAAAGTTGACTTGAATGTAAATAAACAGGACTGTACTGACAGTGAATGCTGTGTAACTATCTCCACTATTTATTAAAAAAATATTAAAAAAAAACCATTGATAAAATAAGGGTTTCGATACAAAAATGTGAAGCCGGCCATGTAGCATTGTGAATCACAGCATTCTGGATCTGGATATGATTATGTGGTGAGATGGTTAAGTTTTCCTATGTTAATAATACACACAGGCAGGATTACCATTCTGATTGTGAGGCTGAATTTGGGTTTTTGGCTCATAATTAAGGCTAAGTTAGTTCAATATTGGCTGGCTTGCTACATGCTGCGCATTTGACGCATACCATGAAGCATAAAACACAAACCACACATATTAGGCAAGCTTGTTTTGAACTAGAAGCATCTGGCACGGCTGACAAAGCAGAACCATTTCCCACTGTGTTTTTTTTTTCTTAAGTGATACGAGAAATAGCACAAGGGTGCTTCTCAGATACACTGTGTGTGCTTCTGTGCTTGACAGCTTTGACTTACGCTGATGTGTATTGCAAGTGTCACCATGTTTTTGCTGGGGTTTTGAGATATGCAATATGTTGTGAGAAGACATATCAGTATACAGATTATAGCAAACGCATTTTGGGCACAAAAAATATTTTTATGAACTTATTTATTGAAATGTTTGTGATCATTTGTCTATGCTAATTTGTCTTTGTGCGAGGGCTAGCCACATCACACGCCACCAAACAAAAAAAACATTTAGTTTATACAAACCGGATTCCAAAAAAGTTGGGACACTATACAAATCGTGAATAAAAACTGAATGCAATGATGTGGAGGTGCC
>JBBPDH010000001.1:41216395-41229342 GCA_037974565.1 Clupeocharax schoutedeni | reverse complement strand
CTGCTTCACTTGGTGAATGGGTTAAATGCAGAAGTTGAATTTCGTGCTGTTCACACTGTGTGCAGTGGTGTGTTCACGTATGACAAATGGTCACTTTCACTTTTTTTTTCACTTTCAATAAGGCCTCGTTCACACGGACGTCTGAACCAGGCGTTTTTCTGGCGTTCGTGACTCCAGGTGAGCGCCCATTGAAACAAATTGGAGCGTCAGCACCGGCACTCGGCCGGCTCCGCTGCATGCAACGTTTTCTTGGCGTCAAAATCCCGACAAGCACGAGGAAAACGTTGCTATGGCGCTTACATGGCATTCGGTTGACGTTCTGGAGGACCGAATATGTCCTGTGATTCTGTACGGCAACTGTACTCCTGCCTACGGCGCCGTATCCAGAGGATTTTTAAAAAAGGAACGTAAACGGTGAGTTTTAAGGAAGAATAGGGATGCATGTTTTCAATGCAAAGCTCTAAACCAAGACGACACACGTGTAAACACTCTGGACGGAGTAATTACTGCCCCCACAGGTAAATACACGAAACTACAGATCAGGCGTCAGGCTGGCGTTAAACGGCGTCAGACTAACGCCAGTCGAACGCCTTGCTGACGTCGATCAAGCATCGCTACCAAATTCCACAAAAACGCCTATGGTGTTCAGAGCGCATTCATTTTAAACGTCCATGTGGACGAGGCCTAAGGCACATCCAGATGGGCCTCTGAGGTGGATTTGCGTATTGAGTAATTTCCGTTCCCATTCTGTGCCCTGAAAGTAAACAAGATTATATGTTAAATGTAAGCACAACCATCAAATATACTCAGGCCTGAATGGGTAAAAGTTATGCCTCTTAATATATACATATTAATATAGATTGTATTTTAGAGCTCAGCAATCACACTTTATATTTGTGTAAGCCTCTCAAATCAGGGGGTTCTTTAGCTCGTGCTCAGATGCTTTCACTTGCTCCCTGTAGTCTGAAGATGATCCCTGTATGGGTGCAGTGCTAATGTCAAAGCTTGTTTCATCCTGATGGCAAGCTGTTTATCACCTGTTCCCAGGACCTAAGTGACAGTTGTGTCGCTACACCGCCCAGCGCGCTTAGTCTGCAAATGGTATTTGCAGTGGATTACGCTGATACACCTCGTTTGGGTAATGCGGTTGATTTTCCTCAGAAAGCTCTTGCTGGTGTCAGGAGGCTTTAAGTAGTAAATTCTCCACAGTGTGAGTGGCACAGAGTGCCCTTGGGGATTTGCACGGGTGGGAGGTCAGTCGTTTAGCTCCATCACCCCAAGGTCCTGAAAACTCGTCAGGATACACACTAATAAACCCGTGTAAACACCCCTGACCTGCCTCCTAACCTCCTCAAAATACTGGGGCAGAGCATGAGCATATGACTATTCACCTTCAGAGGCCTAGATTTATTGTTGGGGTTTGCCATGAATTCAGTTTACAATTACAGTTCATCTTACAATTACACATTGATGCATTTAATGCATTTAATTACATTCTCTTTACATTGTTTTAATTTGTATTCCCTGTCTAGAGCCTAAGCCTGCAAAACAAGAGGTACTCTCAACTTTTTTTCATCACATTTGTTTGTAATAATAATAATTTGTTTGTATAATATGTGGTATGGACTGCATGTCTAGAAACTGCACTTTCTGCACAGTTAGCAATTAGTAAGAAATATTTAAGGAAAATATAAGAAAAGGTGATTCAGTGTGTATGCCATGGGGTGTCTTGGGTAGGTTGTCTATGAAAATTGAGACTGAACTGACAGAGATGTGCCTGATCTATCAACTTTGGAAGTTTGGAAGTGGTGTAATGACACATGCATGCATGCAAAATCAATTCTTCCAGTTCTTATGTAATGCCTCTCAAATCATGTAAAATTACAATTAGATCACTGGTTAAAGTAGTACTTAATGCAGGGTCTTTGGGGTTTAATTTTGAGCCATAAGCCTATCTAATACTGGCTCTGACTGCTTGTTTGTTTACAGGTTTTTTGTGTAGTGTCTGAAACTCTTATCTCAACAACTCAGCTTTGCACAGCTGTGTTTGCTTTTGAGCAAAAATTAATGCCATGGTAGAAATTGAACATGTGTGAACTAAACCGATAAGATAAACCATGCAGCTGACAAAATTAGGGCTAGCTAGTCCAAACAGCAGAAAATGCAACTGTGCTATGGCCACATTTTAACCATAAGATGACATGAGACAGCTGAACTGTGAGCATTTTCTAAGATTTATTTCAATATCATCATCTGTATGTCATCTTCACTAGCTGCAACTCTAACTCCTAAGTGACCATTTAATCACATCAACACTACCTTTAAATACATGAAAACTATACATCTATACACCAAATTGCCCAACTTTAAGGAAGAAAGCAAAGGGCATCTCTCTTGAAGAAACATATCAAAAAGACAATTAAAGCAGCACACCCCGTATCCGAGAGAAATAAGAGATGAAGCTGAGCAGTAGGAGAAAAATGGACGGATGCCTCCCTCAGGTTCCTGCCGGAAAGGAAATACTGATGGTCTAAATCAATTTGATGTCAACAAATCCAACAAAGGAAGAAATGCTTTGAGAATCTTGGAGTGGAGCCTTCCTTCAGACACCCTGACTGACACCTGTCTGACAGCTGATTGTCAAGAACAGTTCAAGAAAAAGCAGCATCACTCATATCATAGTAGAGCTGTTCAATATATCATGTTTATCAGTATCGCAATATGTACAATACTTTAATTATTTTTGTAATTCTGATACCCATTTCTACATATATAGAGAGATTTAACTAAGCAAATAGGCAAGGGCCTCCCATTGGATAATTACAGCATGGATAATTATGTTTCCAAGTTATTTAACCCTAACAGTGAGGAACTTTTCCCTTCTTAAACAACGAAGAAATGTGATTCGAAAACAATGTTGAATGAATCGGGATTGGTGAACACTTAAGAGCATTTAAGGTAAGCATTTAAGTTAAGAGCATTTCCACATGCACAATGCGAAGGGAACTCAAGGGTTTGGGAGTAAAAGGCTGCGTAGCTTTAAGAAAATCACTTATTGTCACGCGGCACGCGGTTAAGCTGTGCCCTGGAGCTACCTGGAATAGAACCAGAGCCAGACCAAGACCAGGGATCCATGACCAGAAACCTGTTTTTATTTTTATAAACAAAACAACGGCACGAGGGCCAGGAATCATGACCAAAACCAAAGACAAAACCAGAATATCTCACAGGAGCTCTAAAGCGAAGGACAGACAGGGGAACACTGACAGACGCAGACCTTAAATACAAGACAGGATTACACCAGAAACACAAGACAGCTGAACAGGGGATGACGGGACCAATGAGGAACATGAGGTAATTAACAGACACAAACACAGACAGGTGATGGGTGCCAGACAGAGACAGGGGGACCCCTAGTGGGTCCACAAGGAAACACGGGCAGGGCAGGCAGGGACGTGACCAGGCAGACACACAAGGAGAAACCAGAGCTAGACATAGACGGGGTCGGGATGGAGACCAGGACTAGACAGGGTGAAGGCTTGGGGCTGATCCCGGAGGCTGGGGAAACATAAGGAACAAAAGATGAGAACACAAAGGGCTGTATAGACAGAGGGGTCGCATACACACCAGAGAAACTGCACATATACCGGGAGGGACCACACATACCAGGAGGGGCCACACATACCAGGAGTCGCACTCACACCAGCGGGGCTTCACACACATACCTGACGGTGCCGCACACACACCAGAATTGCGGCCACACATATAGAGGGGCAGCCACACATACAGAGGGGCAGCCACACCGAGGACAGGAAGGGAACAGGACCAGGGAGGACACACAGGAACAGGAGCACACAGGGTCAGGGCATACAGGAACCGGGAGAGGGGAGGACCAGAACAGGGCAGGGAGCATGGCAGGGAACAGGGCCCTCCAGAACCAAGGGGAAAGCAGGGACAGGAGCAGGGGCACAGGGCAGACAGGAGCAGACACTCAAGGCGGACAGGGCTTACAGACTCGGCATACCTGCCTACAGGGGAACATGACGACAGACAGATAACATGAACACAGACAGGAACAATCAGGGAGTGGAGCCGGGAACAGAACAGGGCATACACAGACAGAGAGGCAGGGGAACATGGCACATAAGGGAGGGAACACCAGAACAGCAGGGAGACATGACGGGAGAACAGGAGCATAGCGAAGGAACATGGAACACTATGGGAAAACGGATCAGGCAGGGGAAACTACAAAAGGGAAACAGAGAACATACACAAGACAAGACAGAACAGAACATGACATGACAGACCAGACTCCAAAACAGAACCAAACTAAAAAGCCATAAGGGCATCCTAAAACAGAACAGAACAATCACATTAATAACTACAACTAAGGTTAACCAGAACATAACAAAACCTGAACTCAGAATCCTCAACTATACGCTGGCATAAGGCAAATAGAAAACAGAACAAAAACCAGAAAAACCCAAAAAACAGAAAACAGGGAAAAAACACGGCTGCGACGGCTCACGGAGTCCCAGCCGTCACACTTATCAGTGAAGGTAATGGAAAAAAAGATTTAAATTTGCTAGGGAGCATAAATATTGGACTTGGTGGCATTGGAAGAAAGTCATGTGATTCAGATTCACCCTGTTCCAGAGTGATAGGCACATCAGGGTAAGAAGAGAGGCAGATGAATTGATGCACCCTTCATGCCTAGTGCCTATTGTACAAGCCTGTAGGGGCAGTGCTATGATCTGGGGTTGCTGCACTTAGTCAGGTCTAGGTTCAGCAATGTTATCTGCCCAAAGAATGATGTTAGTTGACCACCTGAATAAACTAAATGACCAGGTTATTCCAGCAGTGGAATTTTTTTATCCCTGATGCCAAGATGTCAATGCCATGATTCATCAGACTCAAACTGTGAAAGAGCAGTTCAAGGAGCATGAGGTGTCATTATCACACAAGGATTGGCCACCACAGAGTCCAGACCCTAACCCCATTGAGAATCTTTGGGATGTGCCAGAGAAGTCTTTGCGCAGCATCATCACTACAAGAGCCTGGTGACAAATGAATACAACTCTAAAATAAATGTGACATTGCAGAAGCTTATCAAAACGATGCTACAGCAAATGCGTGCCATAATCAAAGCTATATATATATATATATATCTGATAATGGGCTGAAAATGGAGGATGGCATTGTTTTGTTGTCAGTGGGGGAAAACGAATGGCATTTTCAACAGTCATCACACCCTGTGGTAAATAACAACCTTCTAAAGCAGATATGTTTCCTTATAGGTACATATTTTCCCTTATGCTTCCGAATTGCAACATTAAATTGTCAAAATATTGCTACACATACACTTCAACTAAGCTAGCACAGTGCAATTAGCTGTCTTTTAAGTTAAAAGCAAAGTTACTACTATTCAAATGTTGTATTATATTATAGCACCAGGTGCTTCAACTGCAGTCAACTTGTCCCAAAACTTAGCAGGCTTATTAGGTTTCACTTAATTCACAAGAGCGCAGCAGTATTCTATTCTGACTCCTCAATGAATTCATAGTTCAAATAACACCATGATATTTTGGGGACAAATGAAGGTAGGGGAAAATATATTGGTGTTGGAACTCATTAACCACAGAGCAGGGGGGGACTTTCAAACCATTTTTTTCCCCTATAGACACAAATGCCTCAGAAGCACAGCTCATCTACAAAACAGAGATCTATTCTCAGAGGTGTACATGCAAATGAGCCCTCTTACCTATTGTTGTAAGCATCCTGACCAATCAGGGCTCCAGATGAATGTCCCTGCCGCTGTTTTGATGAATCTAGGTACTGATGCAATCCAACAAAAGTAAATTATTTTCCTCACAATAGTGCAGGCCAATCTTTACCTATACCACCGCTGAATCGCAGGTGGGGCTGTTTATGTTTTACAAAGCATATCACATCTGCAATACAGTGTAATCACAAGAGTGGTCTTCTGGACTTACATTACCCTTTATAAAGAATATGTTTGTGATGTTTTAGAAAATAGATTAGCATCGTTCTTTCAAGTGGTATGTATAAAATAGTGGCCTACATATAAATGGACTTCATATACAAGCATGTGGCCATATGGCCTTACAGTCTTTTCACAGCCAAGATGCCACTCATATCGGGCACAGCTGCTGTGAGGATTCGAGTCTGCACTTTAGACTGGATGCGTGCAGAAAAACAGAGTTACATATTCAGCTGAATCATTTCCACAATCTAGTTTGGAACTAATAGCGACAGTAATGAATACTTCACCTAAGAGATGTAGAAAAAGTCCCAACATCTCCCTGTGTCTCAATGTACCCATATTCATGGTATATAATCACACCTGCCAGCACATTTTACCTATACTTTCAGAACTGTTGATCTCGTCAATTGTCATTACGGTGTTAATTTCCCCTGAGTCCCCCCCCATAAATTGCATGTCACTGCATGGAGTTTAAATAGGCCATCAAGCATTAACTACAAACAGTAAAGCAGGTTTTACCTGCGTGAAATCTTCTGAGAGCTATTGCACTGCGTCTTGCTTTTCACTATTTTAAGAATCAGAACATCTCTCGTTTCTTTAATCTTAAAATATAAAAAAGATACAGAGGCCTTTGAGTACCTTGCTATCATGCAGGCATAGCCGTGTGGTGCAAAATCCCCAAAAGAGCAACAGATACTTAATTGCTTTTGTAAACGGTATGGGGATATGGGGCTTTGGGGATTTGCAGCCAAGACAGCATCAGAATGAGGAAAAAACTCAACTACAGCATGAGATAATAGAATTAACTACTAAAACATGGTGCCTGTTTAGAGAGAATTAACAAACAAGCAAATTAACATGGTGTACATTAAACTGAACTGATGAAGAAGGGGAACAACAAAAACACTTCATAAAACCAACAGCAGATGTGCTGGACTTGTTCAATTAAAGTAGATATAAAACAAGTCATTTTGCAATTTAACACAAGAAATATGGGAAAAACAAAACAGCCAGCAATTTTTGGGATCACGGTTGCGATTTCTGTTGAATAATATTCAATTATTACTATGACGATATGTTATTCAAGCGTTGGTATCATTCATTAGGATAAGGGATCACCTAAATCTGCCTACACATTCCAAAATAAAAATGAGAAAATAATAGAGGTGAAAGGAATTACAACTATTATTTGAAACTTTGCCTCAGAACTTGAAGGAAAAGAATGAACCCACCTAAAGGTTCCCAGTCTGGACTGAGGGAGGAGATGATTGATTCTTTGCCTGGGACCACTTGGAGGAGTCAAATGACTGCTTTATGTTCGCGGAGTACAATAATTCACTCCGAAATTGAAATATGTCATCCATCAAACAGTTCCTTAATTTCCCTCTGGAAATAATGAGCCCCCTCATTATTTAATGTAACTTGCCAGGCCAGAGCTGAGTGCAAGACATGCGTGTTTATCAGATTTCTGTACTGCATTGATTGGTGCTGGAGGCATCTTCACTCATTTCAGAGCTGAATGAAAGGAAGCAAAACTCCTGCCACTGCTGCTGTCTGCGCCAAACACACCAGCCGAGATTCATAGGTTGTCTCTCAGGGCATGGCAAGTACACAAATCTTGTAAATTAAAGCATTGTTATGGCATGGCCCACTTCTGGTCTCTGATGCATGGTGCCCTTTTCTGCTGAGAGACGTAAAGGCCACACTGCTAAAAACAAGCTTAAGACTCAGTTTTAGCGAGGTACAAGTAAGGGCTATTTACAGCGAGAGCAGAGTTAGATGTTTCTGAACAGAAGCCAAGGTGCATAAAAGCCATCCCATGCTGCTTACCTTTGATACAGACAGACAAGACAATACAAGCTAAATTTTGGGGATGTTTGACATAATTAGGTTTTCATGAACAACGCCAACTTTGAAATCCCCTTCTTCTTATTATGTTGACTTGAGAAAGCCAACAGGATTGATCTTCTTAATCTTGTTATTATTATGTTGGCTTGATAAAGATGTCACATTAATCTTCTTTTTCAGCTTAATATTCTTCTTTCCCCTTCCAGCTTCCAAGTTGAATCCACTGGCCTTGGAGCTTACTTATAACATCCATTGGTGGAGCACCAACAGCGGTGAAGTAGTAAACCAGGACTTTCTGCTTAGAGTACAATAGTGTAGAAATATTCATTTGTATGTTAAAATATACATCGAAATTGATGTAGTTGTCTTTTATGCTGACATTTCAGTTATATACTGATCAAAAGCACAATAAAACTCAACACGATAAACATAATTGTCTCAATTAATAACCAATATATCAAGGTTGGTTATTAATTGACATATCAAAACAAACTCTATTTTTGTCTAATTTTTACAGGTGTCCCTTAGGCAGTGTCTAAATCTGTCAAATCAACAGATGATAAATAAACCGAAATTGCCAAAAATGGCTTGAAATAAAATCATTTTACATCAATGTACAACTAAGGTTAAGAGCGTTTTCCCATTGTACTGAAAAGATACCATTTGGGATGTGCAACATTTTGTTCCAGCAATGATGCTACAGCGTGAGTTACCTACTTACAGTTATCTTCTTAGAATGTGACCTTATTCAACATTTGAACACAGATCTGTCAATATAGCCATCGGGTCAGACCAATAGGTCAAACAGCCTGCAGTATAGCTGCCTCACTTAAGTCCTTGATTCGCAAAGGGCACTCACAAATGCGCTAATTTGATTTAATTAAAAATACAATTTACATTTACAACCTTGACAAAAAATGTTTTCAGTGATGACAGATTCATATTGTAAACAAACATGGGTCCATCAGGATTAAATTCTAGGTTTTATGTTTAAAAAAACAATAAAAATCTCCTTAATCAAGAAGAAGAAGAAAAAAATATACTGTACAAATACACATACATAAAATAGGCTTGAAAAATCTTCTATATAAATATTATGAAAGTGTGTGTGTGTGTTTGTGTCATTGTAAATAAGGATTTTCACAATGAACAATGAATGAATGACATGGCTACTGAATGTGAGTAGTCGGACTGTAGTCTGTGCTACTATAACGATTAAAACTTTAAACATCTCTTTTTATTTAATTACCCTATTAATTCAAAGTCAGCATTTAAAGGCTCTTAAAAGTGAAACTACAGGCATCAGCTTATACTCAGCAGTGTTTGTAGGAGACCTATGGATAAGTCAAATAGCAGCAAATCAAAACCTGCGGCAAAATATGATATATACATACGTTCACTGGAACATGCGGTCACTGTTTCATAGTGCAAATGTTATTGAATTATTGAAAATGATGAACGATGCCATTCTGCTCGTTTCATCCACTCTATAGCTATGACCAGGTCCAGCATCAGAGAGTCATTTGGTAGAGCAGTGGTAGAGCACTCCGTTCTATTTTGATACACTAAAGCTTTTTTTGCATACTTCTGTAGTAGCAGATGACAAAAAAGAAAAAAAGTGTCTTAAATGTATGCCATGTTTTCCCAAAATGCTGCATTAATGATCACAGGAGAGTCCGCTTGCATCATTTGCTCCTGGCTACATTTTCCGGATGTATCCGCGATATTATTCTAGATATTATACGTGTAAAGAATTTTACTTATTTAAGTTACATTTAAATACATTCTCGAAAGCAGAGCACAATTAAAACACTGAACATACTTACTGTAGCTACACATTAACTGAACAGATGTGGGCACAGTGGTGTAAGGATAACCACACAGCTTGTGGGCAGCTATTTCCATAAAGTAATCTTGAGTGTTTTTGTATTCAGTTTTCACTGGTATCTCTGCTCTTTCTTGTACCAGGAGATTTAATCTTTCATTTATAAGTTTAATAAACAACGGGATGTGCAAATATAAACAAAGTTGCAACATTATAAAAGAAAATGATTATTGCAAATGTATTAAAGGTTAAGTTATGACTAATAAGCAGTACATTAAAGTTTATAAATAAGGTATTTGCTCTGAATGTGGCTCTCCTTGTGATTCTACCATAAATTATTGGCTTCTTTGGGCAGACCTATTGATTTTTGCCTCATATTTTCCTTACAGTCTAAAAAGACAAGCAGTCATATTCTCAAGGCGCACCTTCAGTACTTTTAGGTAGGGAATGTAATTGGGCCATCTTGTGCTGTAATCCATTTCCTTTTTTCTTTTGATTTTTTGTTTCTTAATCGCTCATAATTCAGTTCTGGCAATAACAAAAAACACACTGCTTTTTAAATGAAGAAACCTTTCTTCAGGTTCACATTTGGGCAAATAAACATCATATCTACACAAAATAATGTGATCCACCTCAAACAATGAATTAACCCTGATTATAATTGTTTGACCTTAATTAAACATCAATATCGTTATACAGCGATACTGTAGCAGTTCTTCTCAGGAAAAAAAACAGTAGAAAGGTGTTATTTAGAGTTCTTTTTGATTCAGCTGTGCCTGAAGATTGGCATACAGGGACTGTCATGTTTCTCTATTTTGCATAAATCATTGAAACACACAATATTTTATTACTGTCTAATGTTGACATCTGACTTTGGATCAATGAGGAAAAGTGAAGCCCTTAGGTGTGCAAGAGGAAAGATTTTGAACAGGAGAAAATATCCTGTTATTCCATATGTCTATTATCATGTCAAGGTTTAATTGGCAATCATTTCATCATGTTGACGGATGAGACCTATCCGACTGCTGCTCCGAATTGAGTGAGGGACGTTTGGCGCGGTGAGTAAGAGAGAGGAGGTGGGAAAATGTACTGACCTTGGAGAAGGTAAAATCAAAGCACCTTCATTTCAGTGTTCCATTCAGCCGCTCTATTGTTTGCCATCCAGATATCTATCTACAATTAAAATGTCTCTCCTTTCACACACAGGGTGAGAAACAAAGGCTCTAACATTTGAAAGTCTAATAGCAGAATTTTAAACGATTCACTTAGCTTCTGTCAGATAACCGTTTAACAGGGCAGAGTCCTGATATAGCTTAAATAGCCCATTCAGTGAAGAATAGCCTATATGGGCGAACTCAGATGTAAAATGTCACTATTAAATCCACAGACTGTACCCATAAAAGATATATCCCAGGCCCACTGAAGGTGCTGTTTTCCCCTTTCAAAGCCTGTCGGGTCTTTTATGTCTCTATGTGTTGCTGAGTGAAGGTGAAAAATGGAAGGTGAGAGGGGGTCAGTCTTGGAGATGGAGTGCAGCTACTGAAGCATCGCGGCCGAATTTCCGATGAAGTTGGCCGATTGTGTGCTGCAGGGCAGCTGCAGTAATGCGGCTGGAGGGCTGCCACATTGCACACTTACATCTTACATCTGGGCTGGTTGTGATATGTACACAGATGCTATTCAAAATGTAAAAAAAATTGACATCACATGTCCACATACATGAAATACTGATTTAAACATACAAATATACAGCAAACAGAGACTCTAGCTAATAGGCAGCAGTGAATAACATGTCTGGCATGCTGAGATCCAGAACCCCCCCAATGTAGTTCCACCAGGCTGGTGTAGGCCTTCTGTTAATACACAGTTTGTGTTAGTCATCTTGTGACCCACTTGTGGTCACAAGATGAGCCACTTTCTGAGCCACTTTTTGCTTAAAATTATTAAAATTATTACATGACTGCATTATTGGACACTGCTATACTGTTTATCCATCTATTAACAATCCTGTGTGCTAGCTATGAATTCTATTAGCATGCATGTGGCATAAACAATTTGCTGCTTTAAAAAAATTATTACTTATTAATAGAAATTCAACTGTCAGGTTTTTTTGACTTCACGACACTCGCATTTCTAATTGAATATCCAGTTTTCTACACTGTAAATACACAACAACAGGTTTGGCAGGTGGAGGGAGGTGCAATTTAGCATAAAAACTTTGGTGTAAAGCTGGCACATACAATATCCATGAGCTCAATATCAGCATCAATTTGTAAAACGTCCCTCAGCACACCCTTGCATCCATCTCAATCAATGAGGGCAACTGCCAGAGGCTCCAGACAGGGTGTCTGCTAACACTCGTCCCTGACATTCTCCTGCTGCCTGGGGTTACAGTGTCTGCCCACAAAACTGCTGAAAGCCTCCGTCAGCACTGTCATGTACTGGAAATCATTATTTGGGCCTCAGGGGGCAAAGCTTCTCTACACAGCACAATTAAAAGGTAAGTACACTTTCTGCTCTCCAGGGTGCAGGGCAGGTGAGGGTCAGGGATGGAGAGTGGCCCTACTAGAGCAAAGGGCAAAAAGCCACACAGTTTTACTGCTTTATTCTTGGTATATTTTAACTCTTGCAATCAGATCTGCGGAATCCCAGAAGACCCATCTCTTCAAGGAGCATCTTATATATCACTTTCTTTATATTTCTTTACCCTCTTAACTGTTTTCTTTACTTGTGTAGTAACCTCTTACTTTCCTCTTTTGACAGGGGTTGTTAAGGTGTGTAACTTAGCCGTCTAACTTGGTTAAAAGCTGGGGTTTAATTTATTGTAGCTTTACAGGTAAAAAAAACAAGCGTAGAGTAGTTAAGCCCTGGATAAGAGCTTCTTCTAAATGGCGTAAATGTAAACATACACATACATGTACATATAAGCCCTTAGATAAAAGTACCAGATACATACACCAGATGTACACAATATGAACCAAACTATTATTATTACTACTGTCTATTTTATAAAGCAATAAGAATATTCCTTGTGACAAATAATGTACATAATCCATGACTGTGGACTCTTAAAGCTAACAAATAATTACTTAGATCATTATTACTAGAGATGTCCCGATCCGATATTCTGTATCGGTATCGGTCCGATCCTGACCTAAATTACAGGATCGGAAATCGGAAAGGATTTAGAAACGTAATCCGATCCATAGAAAATGCGGAAAATTACAGCACGCCTAACGTGATCTGGCCCCCTATGAGGAGTTGACAAGG
>JBBPDH010000001.1:41174313-41184347 GCA_037974565.1 Clupeocharax schoutedeni | reverse complement strand
GATATATGGAAATGCGCCCACACTAGAGACAAGTTGACTGTAATCCAGTCTGGTGCGTGCAGTCTGCGGTTGTTGATAACGTTTCGGTCAAGTTAAAAAAAATATTTCAGCGGATACCGAAAATGCATTTTTGCGAATTTCGGCCGAAAATTTTCGGTGGCCGAATATTCGGTGCATCCCTACCTTTTATACTTTCATTTTGTCTGACTGGTTTTATACTGTTAAAAACAGAGACTGCAAACTTTAGTGAAAAGTGAGGAACAGTTTATTATGGCAGTGTTTGTGTTTTTGCTAGTAAAAACAGTAAAAAAAAAAAAAAAAACACTACTATGAACACACATGAACAAATGTATTTTTGTTTGTTTTGAAGACAAAATTAGAGGAGTCTGGGTAAATGAGAACAGTTCTGGTTCTTGCACTCCAGCCATCCCCAATACCTGATTCAATTTAATTTACATTTTCAGCATCTAGCAGAGCTATTATCCAAAGCGACTTCAAAACTACAGGGGGAGCAACTTGGGGTTAAGGGTCTTGCTCAGGGACCCAGTGATGCTATGCAGAATGTAGGATTCAAACCAATGACCTCTTGGTCCAGAGGCAAGTATCCTATCCACTAGGTCAGCGTTACTGTTACTAGATGCTGAAAAGGTCCTGGGGACCAGTCAAGTCAGGCTTTGGGGCTGCAGGGCCCTGCACAAAAAAAAATTATTTGGCACAAAAAAATGTAAATCAACGTTTTAAAGTGATGGGTGTGTCTGCTTTCTTGCCACTAACTAGTCGAAACGAGGAAGACGTGCTGACAGAGACACTCGGGGCGTGTTTTCTGAGCCTGTTTCTTCCTTTGTTTTCGCGGCTCTCATAACGCGTGTGTCCGTGAAGAGTTTGGAGTGAATGAGACAAAGGACGGGTCGGGATTGCTGAACATTCTAGCATGCTGAAACATGGGGCGGGCCGTGAAGTCGAGGGGGCGGGGTGGGGCGGGGCAACAGTGACAGCATGGCTGAGATCAGACCTGATCGGACTGAATTTTGATTGGTGCAGAAGCGAGGCTCTGCAGACCGGCAGGAACTCTCTCACGGACCGGCACCAGTCCGCGGCCCATAGTTTGAGAAACGCTGCACTAGGCTACCACTGTTTATTGAATTTATTTTACTGAGGACTATGTGCAAATACATTAATTTCAAATGAAAACATGCCTTGTACCATGTTTTATCAAACTGCTAATATGTGTCAACAATAGAAAAATAAATAAATAATACAAAATTACACAACACCCTCAAACATTATTTGCAATTCTATAAATATAGCCTTCATGCCTCACACTTTCCTGCACACACACAAGCACATACACACATACACACAGGCACAGACACACAAAAAATTTACAAAACTAACTAGCTAAGTAGACAAGTAGACAACATAAAGTGCACATGCAAATGTGCAAACAGAGCAACAAAAATAAGAATAACTGATTACTTCACCAAATATCACAAATGGGAAATATAAGAATTAGTACATGGTTTCAGATCAATGGGGAATAGATCTCACTGAATCAGGGACGGTAACTGTGCACATGGGATATTTAGAGAGAGTATCAAATCACAGTTAATTGTTTATATGTATTTACATTACATTCATTTGCGGACACTTTTATCCAAAGAGAATTACAATATGAAGAAACATAAGTGTTTTTAACAAATGAATGCTTACTGCTTAGATATAAATATATGTAAAGCCATTTATCTGTGTTTTATTATACAGACCAAACTGAAGGTAAATGCTGTATTATTTTTAGTTACTTCTGCCTGTGCATTTGAGGCTCTAAAAATTCTTCGACTGCGGTGGTGTCTTAGACATCAGAAAGCAATATGACTCCCATCTCCCAAACTTAGGTAAACAGAGACTAGGGAAAGGAAAAAGCAATACTGAAAAGCTATCTTATGAAAAATGCCCCAAGGTGTATAACAGTGAACCAGGAATTATAAAATGCAGGAGGGAAAAAAACAGCAGAGAGGGAACCTAGCAACTCTGCCCAGCTAAATGGAAATTACATTTTTAATCTGTCAAAATGCCACAACCTGAAGTGAAGAGCAGGGTGTGCTCTGAAACATGGAGGGCAGCTAGGAAATGTCCTTAAGAAGGGAAAGAAATCAGAAGTTAAGTCACATCTGAAGTATTTGTCTGCTGACTCTGCAAGTCAAAGAGATTAAGCTGCTTTTCTTTCTTTCATTCGTATTCACAGCGAGGTCGCAGCGAGCACCCACAAGTCTCAGCTATCAAATTTTTTTCTGTCTCTCTTTGCCAACGTTTATGAGCGTAAATTTGTCCCGAGAGCAGGGTGTGGCGACGGGTCAGAGGTGCAAGCTCCTTATTTAGTTTCGTCAGCCATTTAAAGGCTGGTCAGATGAAGATCACTTAGCGGCATGCACTAGCACTGCAGCGCACGCCTTAGCAAATCAACGACAGCAGTAAGGGCAGGTCTGACTAGAGAGGCAATAAACTGGGCTAATGTCTCTGGAGACCTGATCTCTATTCAGAGCTGGTGGTGGTACGCCAGGTGTGCTGCCTATTCACCCAAGGTCAACAAAGCAGACGTGCATTTATTTACTTTTAATGTATGTATTACTATCCAATTCCTATCCAACACACACACAAAATTGGGGATTCTTTTTTCTTCCCCACAAAATCCTGGAATTTTGTTTCAGACTGTCCAGCCTAGCTGGTCCTCACTCCCTCTGTCACTCTCACATACATCCTGGAATTCTGTTCCTCATCCACCATCCCAACAAACCCTCAATGAGATGGTAAATAAATTGATACTACTTTCATGGCTACAATTATGATCATTTTGGGCCAGCTTGTGTCTCGTTGGTTAGGGAGAAGGTCATAGGTTTGTATCCCAGGACTGCCAGTGACACCACTGAGATACCCTTTAGCAAGGTATCGTCCCCACACACTGCTCCCCGGACACTGCGTCGCTGGCTGCCCACTGTTTCACTAAGTGAATGGGTTAAATTCAGAGAAAGAATTTTGTGGTGTTCACGCTATGTGCTGTGTTTACGTATGACAAGCTGATGATGAGCTGATGACTGCAACAGGCATCATACATATAAGAAGGGCAAGATACATTTGGACTTTGTGATTGTTTTCATAGCCATTCAACAATGGTTTAAACGTTTTGTCCTGGCTTGTTGTATCTGTATTTGACCAGCCCTCACTGGCTGCAGCTGTATAGAAGTTTAATATGATTTTTTCTGCAAGACCAACATCGAGGAACGATTTCCCAACAAAACATTCAAACAATGGACAACTGAATAAACTGATTTCAATTTCTAGTTCTAATTTGCACTGCCTACCTCTCACTACCTAAAGAAAGAAAGATGGAAAAAACGGAGTAGCTTTTACACCTCCAGGGGGAGCTGACACTGTTGGATAGCATCGAGCCTTTTCTTATTGCTATTTCTTGGATCCCGTTGGAATATTGTATTTTCTGTGCCCTCAGGCTATGCTCTACCACTGTTGACCTCATCCATATCTGTTACCTCTGTAGTGAGGATATGCGGGATGCTAGTCAGCGATAAGAGCTCTTTTCTGCTCGACTGCTTCACACTTCTAAAAGCATCCAGTTTTGATTTATGCTCACTAGCGTCCTTATTTATGGATATGGCTTTCCTATGCACAAAGCTATAGAGCTGCTGCTTACATATTGATTGGCCAAGTTGCCCTTGGGCTTAATACAAATGATGTAAAACCAAGCAAACAATTCTAATAAACAAAAACAAACCAAAAAAAAAAAAAAACAACCCCACACACGAATATAGTACTTGCCAGCATGCTGCAGGGGGATTAAATTGTTCTATATTCCTGTAATCCACCTGCCCAAAAATTATGAGCAAAATCTATGGACAGTATTATTGTAACATGAAAGAACATTGTTGCATTAAACAGGACAGACCGTTTTTAGACCAAGCACATTTGTTAAAGTCACACTTTTCAGTTGGTTTGGCTTCAAAGTGAATAAAATGCATTAACACAAATTTTGATTATTGGTCAGATATATAATATATATTCACATCAGAGCCAAACATGAACCATTTTACTTTTCTCTAGTCTATCGCTCTATAAATTTCGGAACAACATATGCAGCTTTGTCTATAGGTCACTATTGCCAAAAATACATTTGTGTTATCATGGAGATGCACCAAATGCCATCATGAGGTGATTAGGTGATCTTTTAAAGTGAACTTTCTGATTCTGATTCTTTTTAGTTTCTATTTTTTTTGTGTTGTGTTCTGTGAGAAAGGTTATTATATATACTATCAAAAAGTAAATACAATTACTGTACTCTGTACCGTGTCTCTTATTGCATGTAATAGGGGATATTGCACATAAGACTATTGAACATATGAAACTATTTTACATAATAATAAAGATATCGCACATAATGATAATGATTTAGATTTAAATGCCATTGTGACATTTATATTACCAGGGTTGTCAGATTTCCCATTCTCGCATGCATCAACGCATCACTTCATCTCCATACCTCATTAACAGGAAATCTTCTCTATTTACACTGATCATCTGTAACCCCCTCCTTTGGATGTGTGCATAGCTACAGGACTTAATGACTCCCAGAATAACCTGTAAGTTCATTCACCTTTCATAAACACAGGGTAGTTCATAGAAAGTCATAATTGGACATTATGGTGATGGTGTGGCTCATCATCACAAATATAATGTGTGAAAATTTGAAAATCGCTTCCTTATTATTTTACCACTTGTCTACTGTTATTAGCTGCAGCTCATGCTTTAAGAAAAACGAGTGCATTTTGAGAGTGAGATGTTCAGACAGATTGGACAGAACAGCACCATTGGGCTGCTAGAAGAGGAATACACACCCTAAAGTTGAATTTCCTTCTTTTTTGGGGCTCTTCATAAAAATGTATTCCTACCACAGGACTCAGGGTTCAGTAACACTTTACACTTACTTCACACTCTTATGGAATTTGCTGTATTATTCTGCACCAAGCTAACATTTAAAGCTGATGTCTGCAACAGGCAACATTCTTATGAGTAAGATTTATTACTGTTTTCATAGCCATTCAATAATGACAAACTTATATCCCATCATGTTTTTTACTGCTTTCTTGTAGCTGTAGTTGCAGTTGACCAGCCCTCACTGACTGTAGCGTTATATAAGTTTAATATGAGCAGCATTTTTCTACAACCCCAAAATCAAGGGGAGCTGGTAGGCTAGTGGTTAGGGCATTCGCCCTGCTATCAGAAAGTCCAGGTTCGATCCGCAAGACCGCTAGGCACCGCTGAGGTACCCTGAGCGAGGTACCGCCCCCACGCACTGTTCCTGGCTGCCCCCTGCTTCACTTGGTGAATGGGTTCAATGCAGAGCTTCAATTTTGTGCTGTGGTGTGTTCACGTATGACAAATGGTCACTTTCATCAAGGAATGATTTTCCAACAAAACATTCTTTGAATTATCTTCTTTGATGTGGATCTTTGTAAAAATGCATTCCCAGCTCAGGGTTCACTCTACAATTATTACAGCTCAAGATTGTTTTGGCTCTAAATGTACAGTACTTTATAAATACCAAAGAAAAGGTGACATTTGGCTTTAGTTGGTGATAAAAAGCAGTTATCCCACATTTCAGTGTGCATTCAATTACTATGCATTATGGATTATTTTTCACAGTTGACTTAATAATACATGCATGTTAAGCAAATAAACAATATACATATACCTATTATGATCAACCATTTTGCCCCTTCAAAATTATAGCCACCCTTTTTGACTGTTGCGCCTGCCTTTCATTATCTGTGACTTTCCTAATTTGCTCATGATTAGTTTTAACTGAAGAAGCAAACAAAGTCCCCCAGATCCCAATTAAATGAGTGTATTCTTTCCTTTCTCTTTACATTTCACACATGAGAAGACACTCACGAGTGTAAATCAGGTGAGGAAGGGGCCCAGGTCATTAATCGATCACCTCAGCTGGTTGGCCAAGCAGGGGAGTACTTCAGCACCGGCTTACATAAATATCCTGGCTTTCTTGCATGCTAGTAACCTCTTTCAGTGCTGCTCCTTGACGAAAGTGTTTTCAGAAAATGGCAGTAGTTTTGTCCTGCTAGTGCATCACTATTAGCTGCCCACACTATCCCTCACCCTGCTGGCACCTGGCTCGAATCAGTGCCCCACGTCCATTAGTGTTCCAGCCGTATACACGCCCATCTTGTCCATCAAGAGTCACTCTCGACTCATCTGTAGATAAGACTACAGAAAAAATACATCTTGAATTGAAAGACGAGCTCGACATGAGAGCATTTGATGACCGAAGCAGAGGAGCAACAGCGTCTATCCACTAATCTGTGATGCACATAAATAGCCTACAAAATTAAAATGTGATTCAACTTGTTAGTTATACATAATCTAAGTTGACCATTTGTTTGGACTGCAAGTTAGTTTCAGAGAGCATTTCAAACAAGCAATCCCAGGTTATACCATGACTAGACATTTTTTACTAAAATATTTCAAATTTTCTCATGGTGACTGAGCGTGGGCTGTGACCATCTCAGTGAGCACTAAAGTAAATTAGATTTGGGATTCACCATAAGCTTAGTGTGCAAGTTTTCTCTTTTTTTTGGCAAACACAATGTAGTAAATTTAAGCAATTTCCTCCAGGATCAGTACAATTTTCTAATCCTGATGTAGCCAGCAACATGAATAATCCCCATCAGATGGTGTTTCAACCCCAGTATAGAATAAAAACCCATTCCGACATATAACTGTCCTCCATCAGTTCAGTCGTCCATCTCTCTGACTAAAAAATGCTAAACATCCATAGACATGTGAACTTAATATGAGGAAAAAACTGTCTTTTTTCTTTTTCAGGCTAAGCTACTATTACCGGTGTCAACAATACAGAGTATTATTGAAGAGCTCCAGTAAGTTCATGATGTGGCTCGGTCACATCTCTTTTCAAAACTCAAAAAGAAATTGTCTGTCCTTGGGCTGTCTGGCAGGACTATTACACATGTAGTCTAGGAGCTCACAAAAGAGGATATATACAACATACATATAGAAAAGGGCACCAACATTTTACATACAGATCATCGTGGTCAGTCAATGTGCAAAATCTGTTTTGATTATGTTGATGTGTCTAGGTACAAATGACTCAGGTAGAACACGCTTTATACAGCATGCTCCAATACAACTCTGACTTCTGTCTTTGAATCTGAGGCTTTGAAAAAGCAGCATGAAAAGGCCCATTCTCGCCTCTCTACCTGTGATGTGTTCAAAGATGTAAGGGATGGACAGAATGCTACTGACTATGTCTTACATAAAACTGAAACATCATCATTAGTCTTGATCTTTTATCAAGGTGCTTCTGAGGTTGTCTATCAGCTAAGATCAGGCCAAAAAACTCAAAGTACCGGCAGTTTATCTGACACTTGGTGACATTTCGCCCTACAACAGATCAAATATTGATCACAAGCAGCTTATTCTTTTCTGCAGGGAAGGATACTTCAAGTTTTTTTCCCGGACAGGAAATGGTTTTCAATCCACTGATAAAACTTCTCAAGCATCTAGAGAGCAGTGGGATTGTTTTGACACATGGCAAAGTTAATAGAGGTTCGGATAGCAAAGTTGTTAGAGGTTGTATACTATAGCTGGAGATGATCTTGGTTCTGAAAGTTTTGGTGCCTTTGTGGAAAATTTCAGCAAGCATTCCTTTTTGCAGCTCTTGATATGTACAGATATATAGATAGTCAGACAAGTATTTCAGTCGAGTCTACTGCCCTCTGCTTTAGAGAGTCCGCTGTCCTTAAATATGCCAATAGAAAGTATTACGAAATGGGAAACAAGGCCAGCAGACTGTTGGCTTTTCAACTCCGAAAAACCCAATCCACTCGCATAGTTTCCAAAATTAGAAATCCAGAGACCAACCTAAATGAAACTCAACCAAAGGAAATATCGAATGCTTTTGCAAAATAATATGAACAGTTATATAAGGATGAAACAAGAGAACTAAAGAAAGAACGTATTACGGAATTTCTGAAACCCCTTAAACTGAATAAATTGTCGAATGTGGAAGCAATTAAAATGGTAGAGTCTATTACAGAGGAAGAAATAATAGAAGCTATTGCTAAATTAAAAAATAACAAATCCCCAGGAATAGATGGGTTTTCAGGGGAATACTACAAAACTTTTGTACATGAGCTAAGTCCCATACTCTGTAAGGTATTTACCTATATATTAAATTCAGGAGATCCTCCAGGATCGTGGTCAGAAGCAATCATTACAGTCTTACAAAAAGAAGGAAAAGACCCCATACAATGTAATAGCTGTAAATGTAAATGTAATGTGTCAATTACAAAATCCTAACTTCTATTTTGGCCAATAGAATTCAAAATAACATAAAACCAGAGCAAACAGGATTTATAATAGGTCGTCATGGAACAAACAATATAAGGAAAGCACTTAACCTTCAGTCAATAGCAGAAAAAAAGATAGAACACCGTCAATGCTTCTCAGTTTGGACGCTGAAAAAGTATTTGATCGCGTAAATTGGTTATTCCTGGAACAAAAACTGATAGAAATGGAGTTTGGAGAAACATTTACTTCCTGGATTAGGACACTTTATAAAAACCCTAGATCAAAAGTCAGGGTTAATTGTTGTTCTGATGCATTTCGGGTGGAAAGAGGCATAAGACAGGGGGATTCACTATCACCTATCCTTTTTACACTTAGCATTGAACCCCTAGCAGAAGCAATACAACAAGATGAACAAATACAAGGAATAACAGATGAAGAAGGAACTATGCATAAGATATCCCTCTTTGCAGACGATATTTTGCTCTTTATAAAAAACCCATTTTTTTTCATACCTACACTTATGCAGTGTTTATACAAATATGGGTCAGTCTCAGGATATAAAATCAACGAAAACAAATCAGAAGCAATGATGGTATCAGGGACTTGGCCTATACAATTAAAGGGTAGTTTCTCCTTCCACTGGCCTAGACAGGGATTTAGATACTTAGGAATTGTCCTCACCACAAACCCCAAACAATTATATGAAGCCAATTATAAGAAGACAATCGGACAAATACAAAACGATAGAACACGATGGGAAATCCTTCCTCTATCTTTGCTTGGTAGGATTGAGAACGTCAGGATGAATCTCTTGCCTAGACTTTTGTTTCTATTTCAATCCCTTCCAGTAAGAGTACCTGTCTCCACCTTTAATATGTTAAACAAACTAATCTCTGGATTCATCTGGCAAAAAAAGACCAAGGATTAGACTTAAAACCCTGCTACTTACAAAAGAAAAGGGGGGCCTTGGCCTACCAAACCTTAAACATTATTATTGGGCAGCACAGTTAAACGCAGTGGTGACATGGATTAGAAATGACCTCGAATCTGGGTGGGTTCAGATAGAACAGAGTACAACCAAAGGCGTATCTTTGTCAACACTGCCTTTTATTAATGTGAAAACTGTTTCTAAACTTAAAATCGAAAATGAATGGATAAATCATACCATAAAGGTTTGGACAATGGTTAGGAAAAAGCTGGGGGGCCCGTTGTCAGTTTCAAGGGCCATGCTAATAGTGGATAATATAGAATTTCTTCCTTCTATATGGGACAGTGGTTTTAAAAGGTGGGCCAGCAGAGGTCTTACTACAATTAATGCACTATTTAATGGGACAGAGCTCAAATCATTTAGCCAACTTCAAGAACAATTCCAGTTACCATCTACAGATCTGTACAGATATTTTCAAATAAGACACTATATTACAAGCCATAAAGAAAAAGAGATTGTTAGCAAAATCCCAAATAGTATAGAAGATTACTTTATTGGTATTGTGGAGAAACATTTTCCAACAAAAAAACATATATCCTATATGTACAAAAGACTGGGAAGTGAAAACAGGGAGAGCACAGGATATATCAAAGAAAAATGGGAACTTGAATTAAATGTTGTAATTGCAGATGACCTGTGGGAAGAGATGTGCACA
>JBBPDH010000001.1:41090806-41144337 GCA_037974565.1 Clupeocharax schoutedeni | reverse complement strand
ATCAACACTCTCCTGGACCCGTGAGGCTGCTTTATTCTTTAATAAAGTAGCAAAGCTGCATCTCTCCGACTGCATCTAATTTTTGGATTTATGTTTTAGATTTTATGGTTTTATTCAAGGTTTTAGCTTCTACATGTGTACTGAGAGCTGCGAGGTGTGCTGTGGTTTGCACTGAAGAGTCTTGTTTACTGAGCTGCCTTTTATGGGTGTAGAAGCTTTATATCTGCTCTGATAATAAGGCAGTTCTGCATTTGTGTATCCTTAGAAGTGCGCCCGAAACCTCTGTGGGAGCCTGCAACTTCTTATAATATCAATTAATAATTTATATTTTAAATGTGTAATTGTGTAATTTATCAATTATAATTAACAAAATGAATAAACCCTCTAATAAATATGCATATTACTGTCATTTATTTATTTGTCAACCAAAGGTGACGGTCATGTTTAATCAGTTCCAAGTTGTAATTAATTTGTTTGGTTTTCTTTTTTAAACAACATTACTTTATATTCATATTAGGTAACATTTTTATGTTTATATTCGTTGACCTGTATTAGTGAGGAAAGTGATCTGCTTGGATCTGGTCGTTTGTGATTGCTCCTATCTCTTATTTTAACTTATTAAAGAAGAAGATGGTAAAGAGGAGCTGGTGGCTGATGGATATTCTAAGCAGTTCGGCTGTAGTTCTATAATTTATTTATTTATTTATTTATTTTTACGGCTGACTCTGGTTACCGATATTAGCTATCTCTAAGTCAAACGAACGTATGGGTCAGAAAAGAAGGGATGGAGCATCCACTATATTTTATAGTTGCAAAATTCACTCAACTTATTATAATTTTCAGTATTCATGTATGGGACTCCATGTATGGGTTGTTAGTATTCAGCTGTGATGCAAATGTGGGTATTAATACTGCATAACACTGAAGGAATATTTAATGTGTGGTCTGCAAGAGTTCAAAATAGTCTTTTCTAAGAAGCCTCTAATGTTCTGAAATACTTCCTCGTTGCAGGCAGAATGTGACCATTTCATGTGATGTGTACATGGAGAAGGAAAAGGGTGGAGGTGCATTTGTGGCAGCAAGAGTGGATAAAGGAGGAATCTCTGTCAGGAGTGCCAGGGGAGTCTTCTTCTGGGTCTTCACAGATGGCACATACAGAGTCACCAATGATCTCGGTAAGCATCAAGAATGTGCTTTCTTTCTACACGGCTTGGGGCATGGCGATTTATTCTTTCATCTCAAGGTTTTTTGAGCTGTAGTGAGCTGTATGAACAGAGGCCCTCACATTTTTCAGCATCTGTAGGCTTTAATGGTTCTAAAGACCAGACCTACCAGGATTTTGCGATCATTTTTCGCCAGTGTTACAGACTAAATACTAGATTTTGCTCTGAATTTTGCAGCAATATTTAAAAGGAATTTTTGTTTTTAGGAGTCTTAGTCTCTTTAGTCTGATTGTTTTTATACCTTCTTAAAAAAAAAACTTTAATCAGTGCTTTGTAGCTTATTCTGCAATGGCCTGTGTTTTCTTTCATATTTTGGTGACTTTTATTACGGTTTGTCAGCAAAAAGCAGCACCCATTCGTGGACTTTAGTGGTTCACAGCAGTATTTACACAAAGTGCTTTAAGACATGTGGACCGTCTTTGAACACTGAAATGTTTAAGTATGAGTGACCTGTTATCCAAGGCTTGGTACTCGCAAACTACTCTTTAAATGGCCAAAAGCCATATGTTTGACGTACACTGTGTTTTACCATGATGTGTACAACAAATCCATAAGCACCAGCCAAAAGGCAAGGGTATCACACTTAAAAGCTAAAAAGTGGTTCAAATAGAACTTTTTGAACAGCTTTTAAAGTTGTTATACTGTGAACTTCCCAGACCTTTTAGAGTATCTGTATTGCTATGAAAAGTTCAGTCATGGCATCCAGAACAGGTGACTTCTGAAAACATCAAAGTGAACTGACTAATCATGACCAAACTACCCTAGATTTCAGGTACACCATCTGCGTTAGTGTGAAGCATCTGAGACTGACAGTATGACTACTGTCCTCTGATTAATATGTATTAATAGCGCATTAATTAATTAAAATATTAATATTTAGCGGCACATTTCAGTAGAGCATGCTTTGGAAAGAGGTGTGTTGTTTTGAATGCAGACTGTTGCTTCCCAGCATGTAGCACAGGTGCTGCAGGATTAATAATGAAGGCGCCGCACAGAATTAAATGTTTAGTCTGTAAATAATGCAGTGATTGGACAAAATGACAAGCTCAGGTAAATACCGCAAAGGGTTAATTTAATTTGCGTAAATTCTCGCTACTGAAAGATTGCAAATTACCAGAGTCTGAAAAGAGCTTTTTAAAAGTGTCTCCTTCAGCCTGTCTTTTATTGATTTTATTTTTGGAAAATTGTAGGTTGCAGTTATAGATGTCCACTGTCGCAGAACACACATGACTAGTTTGTTGCATTAACTTTGTAGCTGCACTGAAAAACTATTGAAGGGGATTAATTTTGACAAGTGTAAACACTCCGCACATGGTTCTAAGCGAACTCTTGTTCAGCTTGATGTGATGGTCCATTCCAAGTGAAGGAACTCAACATGAGAGCATGCGTTTCTCCTCTAATACACACAAGTGCTGTACAGTCTGCATAATCTGCCTTTTTTTTAAGCATTTCATTCGTTACAGATGCTGATTTCATTCTTAAAGCATGAGCAGCTTCTAATAAAGGCAGATGAACAAAAGGGGATTTCTTTTGAGTTGTTCCAGGCATCGGTAACCCGATTTGGGTAAATTCAAAGTGACACATAATTAAACCAATTGATTAAAAAGAAGTAGAGGTCAAGTATGGTTCATTTTTATTACTGTGATTGTGATGCGTATGGGCATTAAATGTCATCATTTCCATGTGGTATCATGTGTAGGATATATATTCTGTCAGGAATACATTTGAGATACTTCTGGATTGTATACTGTGAGAGGTTAATGAAATATGTCGGGGGGTTTTTTGCAGTAATGTAGTCTTACATAAATGTTACAGAATCCCTGCCAAGTTTTTGGCATGTATGTGTATAAATTGGTGCACTTTATCCATAAATGAAAAACGAAGCCCAAGCTGTGGTGTGGAATTGTGCAAACAAACTAGGGGTGAAAACAGCCTGAAAAGATTACACCCACTACAGACGTCTGCAACTCCTTTCTATAGAAGTCAAAGATGATTAGAAACACTGTTGCTTCAGACTGACCCGCAGAGCTTCAGACAGCAAAAGAGCCAGTAACATAACACATGTCATTCAAAGCTCGAACTCCTCTGGTTATCACTGCTTGTAAATGCTGAATTGAATACCTAGACATTGAAGGGCTCAAAGTCTCTCTGACTTTGTGAGGATTTTCCTTCAAGAGCTAAGGTCTGTGTGCAGAAAAGTAAACACCTCTATTCATCTTAAACCTAACTCTGGCTTGACGGTAGAATACAGTGAGCACTTTGACCTGAACGGTTGATTAATCATTACTTTTGATCTAAAAGGTGGGGAAAGTGTCTTGGCTGAGGGACTGTCTGGAACCAGAGCGAATGTTTGGCACACACTGACTCTGTCTGTAAAGGTTTGTGGAATAACCTCATATTAGAAGTGCATACTATTACACTGATTTATACATTTTCTCTGAACCAAAATGAGAGTCTTCAGCTAATTTGCAAATGTAAAAAATGTTTGTTTGGTCTATACCCAGCTACTGTTACTCCAGACATTTACAATATTTATTAAAATAATTCAGAATCAGTAATCTGTTACATTTCGTTGTGGATTGAGTTTCCTCAAAGAATCTCAATTGGGTTTAACTGCTTTAGTCTTTGGATTACATTCTTGGTTTGAAATTGAGAATAATGTTTTGATATCTTTACAGGGTTCCTATGCCTTTGGAGAACTCAATGGCTATGTCCTATGGAAGACTTCGGTCTTGGGGCCTAAAAGTGGATGGGCAGCCATAGGCACAAGCTCATTTGAGCTGGCTCAGTTTGACAACTTTGCTGTCCAGGCCGAGTAACATCCTGAAACTCTTTCTTTAGCTTTAGCATGTGGTCTGTAAATAAATGAGCTACCCTCAGGATTATGTCTAGCTTGCCAAGACAAAACTTGAATTATTTCTGTGTGAATGACTAAGTGCACAGAAATATAGAACAAAAAGTGTGAATCAGAAATGTCATATTAATAAGTTAATTATTTGAATGATATCTAATGTAAAGCATATTCTTATAAAGAATAACTATAATAATTTATTTCGTGTTGGTTCATACATACTTTAATTACATCTCAACCCAAATGAAAAAGCATTGACGTTAATCTTCACACTATTTACTGTGTTGGGTGGTCTTCATAATAACTTGAATTACTCCTGAGAATAACTTGAATTACAAATACTTTAGATGTACAGTTTGGTTATAATCTTTGTGAACTTTTGGGACTAAGGAAGATGGTCAATCACTGATACAACAAACTTGCTTTGACAATGAATAAAAACTACTTTTGAATAAATTGTGTTTTGTATGTAAGCAAACCCTCTACTTAATTTCTGGTTTTGTCACTGAATTGAATTTCAGATAAACATTTTGGCACGCTCTCAGTGTGATGCACAACTAACATGTTCTGGTCTCCAGCATGTAACGAAACATAATGACCGCTAAGTCTCCCACATGGCCTCCTGCATGCTCCCACATAGCCCACTACGCTATAAGAACAAAAGTATTGGCACACCTGACCATTATATAAACAGCGACTTTAATGACACTGCATTTAAATACATAGATCATTTAAATTAGTGGTCCCCAACCTTTATTTCGTCACGGACCGGTTTAATATCAGAAATTATTGTCACGGCCCGGTCTTTAAGGAGTGGCAGATAAATATACATAAATGTATTTATACAAATAAATGATACCCATGAAAATGGGGATCTTTTTAAAAATATAATAATGGGGTATCTTTAAAATATAACAATAAATCCAATGGGTACTCGCAGCTTTATTAACAGCATTTTCATAACACGGTTTTTTTCCCTGTGCAGCGCGCGGACCGGTACCAGGGGTTGGGGACCACTGATTTAAATAATTAAGATTGTCCTTCACTGAAAATGGGAGACCAAGCCCCTACACTGGAATCCACATCTGTCCCTAAACTTTTGTTCATATAGTACGATGAAACAGCGTTGGATAGTGCAGTAGTCTTTGCTACCATCTGCTGGTTAAATGTTAAAACTAAAACTGGACGTGTTGGCCTGTTTTTGGTGGGCCATTTCGTTCCTGCATCTCTCTTTCTTTCTCTCCTCACATCTCTCTCTCTCACGCCAACACTCTTACATTCCTGTTTTGCCATCCTTGCACTGAATAAATAACCCTATAAATGATTTCATAATTGTGAATAATTCAATTACAGTTACAAACATCAATTTTAAAACTACTACCCTTGAATGAAATGGCTGCTTCAGAACACCACGACATTTTGGACAACACCATGCTTCCAACTTTGTGGACAAAGTTTGGGGAAGAACCTATTCTAACATGACTGTACCCCAGTGCATAAAGCAACGTCTATTAAGACATAGTTGGATGAGTTCAGTGTGGAAGAACTTTACCGGCCTGCACAGAGCCCTCACCTCAACCCCCTCCAACACCTTTGGAATAAACTGGAACAGAGATTGTGAGTCAGGTCTACTCGTCCAACATCAGTGCCTGACCTCATAAATGCTGTACAAAATGAATGGACACTCACAAAAACTCAAACTTCTTGTGGAAAACCTTCCAAGAAGAGCTGCAAAGGGGGACTAACTCCATATTAAAATATATGTATTGCTGCAATATATGTATGTCCTTTTTGATGTAATGGTCAGGCGTCCCAATACTTGTGTCCATGTAGTGCGGGTTCTGACGTTATAGGCAGAAGTTGTTACCATGGTCTAATGCTGTATAATGAAGCAGAGCTCGTTGCCTAGCAACGGAGGATCAACACATCATGGCCGGCGGAGTGGAGATACCCCGGCTCTCCAAACAGATTTTCATAAACAATATTCACACATACTCTTCAAAACACATCGCACAGGTAAGCTTCTCTTCAACCTGTACAATTTTACCTTATAACATTTTTCATCCTGAGAAAATGTTTAGTTTCTAAATGTCGAAATGGATTAGCGATAAAAGCGACAATACTTCTGTAAATTGTGAGCAGTTTGTAACATTTGTATTCCTAACTAACGCAAACATAGAACTCATATACAGTTTATTATGCTTAATTCAGCTATTTTGTATCATGTTGGTCTATAATAAAACGATTTTCCTGGAATTTATGATACACTTTATTGACAAAAGTATTGGGACAGACTTGTTTTTCACGGTTTGAGCCAGGACGCTTGTTTCTAGAAAAAGGCCATCTTAACGCTTTAGCATACAAAGACATTTTGGACAACGCCATGCTTACAATATTGTGGACAGAAAAGGGAGGAAACTTTTTTGGCAGGTATGACTGTGTCCCAGTGCACAGTTAGGTGTGGGAGATCCTGATTGGCCCTCACAGAGCCCTGACCTCAAGCCCATCCAACACCTATGGGATGAACAAGAAAGGAGATTGAGAACCATGTCTTCTCATACAACATCAGTGCTTGGGCACAAATTCCCACAGCAACTGCAAAATCTTGTAGAACGCCTTCCAAAAAAGTTGAAGCGGTTGAATATCTATGGATATAGTCACTGTTGGTGTAATGGTCAGGAGTCCCTGTGCTTTTTTCTGTATAGTGTATTATCAAGGGGTTATACTCAGACAATGAACAAACGAATATGTACATAATATGAACTGAGGAAATGCAACTCATTTTTCTTTGTGTCCTTATAAACTCACTTTTTCCCATTTCCCCCCCAGTTTTTAGCTTCATGTGCCATTGGAGCATCCCTTGATGGTGAGGTAGACCCAGACTTGGAGGAGGAGGAGGAGGAGGAGAAAGGACACAATGAGCGATCTAATAAATCTATTGAAAGGTCTTACCAGATTGTTGGAACGACTTCCGGCAAAACAGGGGAGCAGAAATCCAGTTTCATAACAGCAGAATATACTGTGAGTAAAAAATCCAAGCCTAAAGGTTATGTGGCGCCATTCACAAACCTGTAAGTTAAAAACAACCAGTGATTTGTGTATTTGATTACACATTTACAATTCTTACAATACTGTAATCATGTGTATTAGCAATAAGCTGTGTTCTCATGACCTGACAGAAAATGTGTTAAAATAGTGACACACATTTGCTTTCAAAAGTGCAGTCTGTTATATAATATTTTTAAAGGTTACTGGGGTAATTTAACCTTTTTCATTTTAAACCTCTTCCCACAGGACATACCACGTGAAGAGCTTTTCCAGCACCTGATGGAATCTGATGTCATTCTTTACAACATAAGTGAACATGCTGATCAGATAGAGGAGGCTTCTTGGGCAGTCTCTGGTACCTCTGACAGTCTTGTTATATCATTGTCGGTTGTTTCAGTGGTTTCAGTCAATTTGCAACCTTGTTCATTCACAGCTCTTCACAAGGAAATGGATGAGTTTTCTGGATCAAAGATGTTCATCCTGATCTCAACAGTCATGACATGGGCTCTGAGTAAGCCATTTGATCCAGTAAGGACCAAGCTGACCATGTTAACTCACAGCCTGCACAAAGCTGCCTTTATCTGCTTATGTATCAGTCTTATTGGGTGCAAGTGAGAATACTGCAGTCGTCTACTGATTAAAAAGTCAATCTACATGTACACTTCATGTAAAAACACAAAATCAACCAAATATTTAATTCTAATAATGTTTATATGATTTGATTCAAATGTTTATTGCAACTTTAAATATTGAATAGGCTTTAGCAGTAGTAGCAGCTGACAATGTCATAATAATAGTCTTGATGATGCAGAAGCAATGTCATCCCTTATTTCAAGCTATGTTGTTCTTTGTTTTCAGTCATTTGTACATTAATATTCCTATATTTGACAACCTCAGAGGATATGATGATAGGGGACTCTTAAAGATACTTTAAAGGTCTTTATACGTCTCTTTAGGTGTTTAATGTGAGGCTATTCATACAAACTGTTGGTCAGATTATTATGTGTTTGTAAAGTGTAGCTTCTCAGATAATACATTATATTTTCTGTATATATTCTTCAATGTGTGTTTCTTTACCTTAGGATGATCCAGAGATTCCTTTCATAGAAGAGGGCTACAGGACAAGAAAAGCACATCCCAACTTTAAAGATCACATTGCTTTGGAGAAGCTTGTGGTTAAACTTGGAAAAACAGTGAGTTTTGTAAGAGTGATGAGTGATGTGCGGTGATGCAATATAATTTGTAATGCATTATCATTTTCAGTTAATTGTTTGATATCTACAGTTTTTATTTTGACTCTCAGAATCAGCCCCAGTTTTCCACATATGTTGTTGCCTCTGGACTACAGTATGGGATGGAGGAGCAAGTGTTTCATTTGTTTTTTAAGGTAGAGGGGTAATACCTTCCTCCTTTTACAGTTTAGTACTGTGTAGATATTATAATAAATTATTAATGCTTTTAATTATTGCTTGTACTATTTGTTATCATTATCATTACCTTACTCTTACTAAAACTTTGTGTGTAGCATATTTGTCAGATAATACAGGTCTATAAAAGCATAGTTGCTTTCTTCTGTAGATTATCAGCACAACCCCATCATGGCTGTTCTAAATAAATGTATTGTAATAAATGTATTGTAAAGTATGTTTGCAAATAGTGTGTTTCTGTCTCTGACTGTTTTTAGGCATCTTGGCTGGGTGAGGTGTCAAGAGTGCCTGTGTTTGGAGAAGGTTCTAATATTGTTCCTACTATCCACATCAAAGATCTGTCTGGGTCAGTAAAATAACAAAATCTTAACAACATCCTATATATTGTTATCAAAAATGAAAACGAATGAATGTATCATTTTAATCAGGAAATAAGACTGAATAACTGCTAAGGTAAAGATAATGCAATAATAAAAGACTATATACTGAAACATACAGTTTATTAAATTTATTAAAAATAAACAAGGGAACAAAACACTACGTGCTCATTGTGCCTCATAGTGGCTATCTAGATGATGTGTTGGTGTTTCATATGATTCACATGGACATTTATGCGGTTCTTTTTTCCTTGTATCTCGAAAGAATTGTCCAGAATATAATTGACCACAAGCCCAAGCCACAGTATTTTCTTGCTGTGGACGATTCAAAAAATACTACTGAGGACATTATCAAGGTGAGTTTCTCTAATCAAAATGTTACAGGTGTTTTTCTGCCATTTCTTAAATATTATCAAGACTTTTATTCCTTTTTTTATGTTACAGGCAATAGCATTTGTGCTTAGTCCAGGCAAAACCCAAAAAGTTCCTCAAGAGGATATATATCTCACGAAGGATTTGACAGTAAGTTATGAATATTAATCTGAAATATTCATTATCAGGAATACTATTCATTTTCCTGTGCTCTCTTGAACCTTTTTGTGTACAGAGATACTGCATTTAAAATTCTACACACGTTTTTGATATTGACTGACATATATAAGCCATTTAAAACTGTCTTTCCAAGGCTTTCTGTTTCTTTTTCAGCAAGCAGAAATTGATTCCTTGTTTGTCAACCTTCGGATGGAGGCAGTTCTTTTGAAAGAGTATTTCAATATCCACTGGATTTCTGAGACTGGCATTGTTGAAAACATTGAAGGAGTCACAGAAGAATACAAAACTACTAGAGGTCTTCTGGTAAGTGAAAGTCAAAAGATTGGAATTCCTGTATTCCAAATAATATTTCACATGAATCAGAGTATACAGTACAAATTAAATAACACTTGAATCTATACTTTTAAGATCTAAAGACATACATCTTTCCAGTTGTTTCTAAGATTAAGGTAGATATTCAGTGAAATACATTATACATGTAATTATGTATAATTATACATGTAATAATTATACAATATTGCTTAAAAAGTAATTTAGGCAATATTGCTTGCTTTCGCTAATGGCTTTAATTAAATTAAGGGTGTAGATACTCTCGGTCTAGAGAATGAAACATTGGATTTTAGTTTGTGTTCATGTAACGTTGACACTGATATACTGCATTTGACATTAAAGCACATGATGTTGCACATGACATTGATTTGACAAAATTTGACAAAATTGCATCATGTTCATTTCTAACCTAACTAAACTTGTAGCTTCTGTGTATGTCTTGTGATATTGTGAACTAGTATCCACAAGACACTTTACTGGGGTTTTCCCTGGATATTTGCACTCATTAATTAAATAAATCAGTCTCACTTATTTAGTCTCATTAGCATAAATATTAAATATCTTTCATTTCTAACTAAAGAAGGTAGTATTAATGAGTATTTGAGTTCTGAAGGCCATTCAACAAATGTGATATAGATTTTGGCAGCAGCCAGTATTATAATGACATCAACATATAAAAATAAATGAATCGGTTACTGACACCATGTACTGTAAAGACAAATGAAGCATTTGTAGTGGCATCGCCACCTGGTGGATAGCATACAGTAGGTACCAACAATGTGGAGTAAAATTATTGGTATGAAAGGAGAGTTGCTTATGTCATGGAGATAACGTGCGCTTCTAGGATAATCCAGTAAAGACAAGTATACAAGAGAAAATGATACATTTTGTCAAAAAAGGTGGCAAACCGCAATCAACACTTAGCCAGTCTGTGGAACCGCCCTCATGTGCTGCTTGGGCTCTATCTTTATACACCTCCTGGGTTCACGCCCCTAACTAAATATAGTAAAGATCATGGAGATATAGGGTACAACAATAGGTGCCTTCTAAAGCAACCCAGGACTTCAGTATTCCTCTTACAGGACATGTCTATTTAAAACAACAACAAAAAAAGAACACCATGCCACATTCAGTGTATATGCAGTCATGTCACGTACTGCATATGCGTATGAATACACACATGGTTCTCAGGGAGTAGAAGAACAATACAGTACAAAACCTGCCATATACTGCCCTGAACAAACACTGTTTTAATTAAAACATTGAAAATGAGATGCTTTAATGGATAGTAGATATGTGCAGTGATATCAGTAAAGAGCGTTTATAATAACTCTGTATGTATTAATGACTTTTAATGCCTCTGCCTCGCCTAAAAATATTTTTACTATAACCAATTCTGATTTCATGGAGAGATGTACAGTACATCAATGCGCCAAATAACATCAGGATTTTGTCTGCTGTGGTTTGAATTAGTCATACTTTAACAAACTGCACGAGAGTTTATTTGAAAGAGGACCAGGTCTGACCTGGATATGTGGTGCACACACAGATCTCACTTTCTATAACGAACTGTATCACAGAGCTATCGCTCCATAGTTCATTTTAATCTAACCAAACCTGCCATGTGTGAACATGACCTTAGAGGGGAAAATGTAGCTTGGAACCACAATCATTATATCACTATAATTACTATGTGTTGCTCATTAAAAATCAATTAGTGGAACATCTGTCATTGTAAGCGCAGTTCAGCCCATCACTTGTGTTGTGACAAGGGAGCGCAGGATCTAAAGAGCCCTATTTGATAGCAGCCCATATGAACTATTTATAATTTCAGTGTCTTTATTATAAAGTAATAAACAGTTAAAAAATCTGTTCAACTAATAAGTGTCCAAACTTTTGACTGGCCGTGTCTGTGTGCACTGGTTAAGATAATACGTTCGTGTATAATGTTCTGTTTTTCCAGCCTTTGTGCATTTGCCTCCTGGGCCCTCCTGCTGTTGGAAAAAGTACCGTAGCAGAAAAGATATGCAAGTATTACAAACTGCATCATGTCAAACTCAAGGAGACCATCACTGAGGCTCTCAGTAAACTAGTATGTGTCAATGTATTACAGTGGATTTAATTCTCTAATGCATATCTCTGGTCCCATGACCAAATATACTTATTTGTATCTCATTTTTTGACCAACAAAATATAAGAAAATGTTTTTTTGCTCATACATTGGTTATATTTTGATTATATTGGATATATATTAACAATTAAATGTTACATAAAAAAGGCAGCTTGGATATAAAACAGTTTGAACTAATTGTAAGTTCTACATGACAGTACTCCACTCCATTTAAAGGTTAATGCTGTCATAAAGATAGATGCCACGATCTCAGCAAAAATCTGTGGTTTTTGTACTTGTTTATTGTGATATTCATGTTTAATTGATAGTTGTGTTGAGATGGATGTTCCTGTGCTGCAGGAGGCTCGTCTCCGCGCGGATGAGAGTGAAAATGAGAGTGATGAATCATCAGGTGAAGCCCAGGAGTTTCTAGACACCCTTAAAGAGAACATGGATCAGAACGGAGGTAGTAAAGAATTTTTCAAACAAATCCTATGGTTTAGATACACACAAACATCCTAAACAAAGTGAGTGTGCAAGAATCACTGAATCACTGAAAGAGTACGATGGATTATGTTGTTCTGGCACATTTTCACAGGGAGGCTGTAGCAGTGAAGCTCTTAACTTAATTAATCGCACAGTTATCTGAACGATCAGGATGATTCAAGTTAGATATGGTATGATTATCACTAGCTTTTATACCCTTTGAAGTTGAACTACTCCGGTTGCTCCTAGTATCTCTGTCTGTTTGTATTGCTTTTAGGTGTGCACTTGCACACAATATTAAACAGAACTGCCCTTCAGGTGGGGTTTTATCACAGTCAGGTCTACCAGTGGAAGTGGGAGAAGGAGTGCATAAAACACCTTGTGCTGAGTTTCACCATTTGTTCATTTTATGAAGATTTACTGAAGATGTCTGATGCTTAGTTTTATGTGGAAAAGCACACAGAAAACCTCAAGGAAAACACCCACAGGTCCAGGGGTAATAAAGAAAAGAAATATTTTCTTCCCTTTATGGAAGGACAGAGAAACAAACAACCCTTAACTAGACAAAGGAAAATATAAACAAAAATCAATGCAGCTCTAGCCTTTTGGCTGCACAGTGTGTCTTTCTCTCTTTACTATAAAGAAAAGTTAGCTGTAAAAAAAAATCACAACAGGGAAAGCTGATCAGGCTGGTTTGTTGTTAATGGATGTGAGTTACTCAATAGGAATGTTTTGTGCTTTTAATAGATCATCACAGCTTTAAAAGAAGCCATCAAACTTACATTCTGGCTCTTTCAGAAAACAATCATTTCACAGATGTTTAAGAATACATAATGAACAGAATCAAATCAACTGCAAGATAGCTTTACTGGATGTGATTCACTTTTTTTCAGGTCGGTTAGATGACCAGTATATCATCCGGATCATGAAGGACAAGCTGTACTCAAAAGCATGTAGAAATCAAGGTTTTGTTTTGGATGGCTTTCCGAAGACATACGAGCAAGCTAAGGAGCTGTTTTCTGGTGGGAAAACAATTCACCCAGTCGTTTATTATTAGCATTTTACTGTTGACTAGTGTTCATAAAGCAACATGATACCTGCATAATCCTTTTTATGACAAATGACATTAATTCTAAAGACTTTAATTAAGGCCTATTAACAAGGGTTTATTATAATTACCCTGCCCATTGTGAAACGTTATGCCAAATAATGTTTGTCAGCATAAATCTTTATAAATATTAATGTAGCTTCATGTCATCTGTCATAAAAGTAGGTTTCATACAGACTTGTATAGGTCATACAGCCTTCTTTCACTTGAAACTGGATTCCATGCAATCTGTTTAATGCGTTCAATATTTTATGCAGCTGATGATGATGATGAATCAGAGGACGCACAGTCAAAAATCCCACCACACCACAAGAAAATCCCAGGTCAGCAGACTTTGTTGTTTTGTTTAATGCTGCCATTTCACAAGAAGAGGATCACACGAGTGAATTGTTACACTCTCATAAATGACAGAAACAGAGCAAACAAACAAAGAAGACTGAATTTTTTCAGGGTGTGAAAACTATGAATTGTTCATCCACACGGTGTATAACTTCTGATGCTGAAACTTGGTGAATGTGTCTCTTGACACGTCCCTCTTTTCTCTGTGTGTTCAGAGTTTGTGTTCTCTCTGGATGCCACCGATGCGTTCCTGAAGAACCGAGTGTTGAACCTGCCAGAAAGTGCAGTGGAGGGAACATCTTACTCCCAGGAAAAGTTCATGCATCATCTGGCCAACTTCAGAGAAAACAACTCAGAGGATGAAACCGTGCTCAACTACTTTGCTGAGCTCGAAATTCACCTTGAACATATAGGTAGGCCTGATTGAGAAATGACATGGGCCTATGTCACAGTATGTGGCATCATTTGGTTTTCCACATTAAAGGAACATTTCTCCAAAACTACATCCTATATTAATACTTACACATTGTACAAACCCTGCATAGATCTGTTTTTCTTTGTTGACATAAATGGATGTCTGCATGTTACATATAAATGGAATTAACTTATCATTCTAATATTATCCACATTTAGAAATGCTATTAACATACACTGACAATAGCTATTCTATGCATTATTCTGAGGAGGACATGTTTTATAACCAAGGTCTATTTTTTTTTTTATCATACCTCAGTATTTCACTGCATACCATACACTTGAATCAGAAGCTAAGATGGTTGCCTTACTAAATCTTTACATTGTTCTGGAATATTAATTTGAATTAGCCATCATATACAAATAAAAGTTAGTTTTCAGTTTCCAGAGTGAAATAAAAACATGGCCAGCCTCCAGATGATCAGGAAAATACATATTTGATTAAAGTGACACCTTTTTAGGCACTATTCGAACAAGATTAGCTTTATATGGGGGCATGCAATAATTATGTTGATTCTAAGTCATTTTAATCCTTTCACAGTCTGTATGTAGGTCACATTCACGTGTTTTCACTTCTAGAATAGTTTTTACATATTAATAAACAGACCAAAGAGATTATATTAATCTTATTGTCATGTTTGTATAATTGCTGTCTGGTGTAACAGGAGTTTTGCTCCTTTGGAGAATGAAGGCACTTCTCTTTGGCTCAATTCTTGTGTTTGTATGTACATATTATCCTACCTCAATTACAATTCTAAACATTATAACATAAGACAGAAAATGTTTGATTTTCTGAGGTTGGCTGGTTGTGGATAATTTCCAAACTAAAGAGTGATTTTTTTCTCACTCATTTCATGGTTGCTATAAATAATTATCAATGAATCCAATGCAACACACGCTGTCACTGCATCTCTGCTTGACCACACCTATATGTTCACTAAACCTGTGTGTGCAGATTTATGGTAGGTGTACCAATGTAGTGGCCAATGTAATGGGGTGTATTATATCCATTAGTGCTATATTAATACTATTTCTTTCCCCACTTCAGAGATCACAAGTAGCGATGATCTGGACTATTCTCTGGTGATGGAAAAGATCATAAAATGTGTAGGTGAGCCCAGGAACTATGGCCCGAACTCAGAGCAGGTGGAGCGGGAGGAGCGGAGGCAGGCAGAGATCAGGCTGCGAGAGCAGGCCGCTCAGCAAGCTGAGGCGGAGCGCAGAGATGCTGAGGAGGCTGCTCAAAGAAACCAGCGCTGGGAGGAATGGGTAAGAGCAGAATGCACTGCAAGGCAAGTTTCACCTACATAATTCTGGTTAAAATGATCAGGTTAATAAAATGTATGAGATGTCATTTGTTTCCAAATAATGTAATCTTTTGCGCACCTTACGCAGCATGGAAACCACATTTCTTAAACATCACAAACTTACTTTAAACCATTGATCAGACAACACTTTAAAAAAAGTGGGTACATGCTCCAGCATTCCCACTGTAATATACACCTATGATTGACCTAATCCAGGTCCATCAGAAACACTTTCATCCGGTTCCTAAAACTCAAATTATCCTAGTAGCATTTTTTCCAGCTCATGTGTTACATTATGTGTGTTTCCAGAGCCAGTGTCTGGAGGAGGTGAAGAGGCAGGAGGATGAGCTTCTGGAGGCTCAGTCGGTTCAGATGAGGCAATATTTGATGAACGCTGTGATGCCCACCCTCACTCAGGGCCTGATCGAATGCTGCAGGATCCGACCAGACGACCCAGTGGACTTTCTGGTACATTCTCTTTACCTTGACGTTCACCTAGTTATTAGAGCAGCAGCAAGGACAGTGTTCAGCTGGAAAGAATCATCTGTATAGATTCAGAAAACGTTTGTGTTCATAAAAATCTCTTTTTTTTGTTTCAGGCTGAATATCTCTTGAAAAACAATCCACAGGCAGAGTAAATCGCTGCCACATCTGCATAAAAGATGAGTCTCAATACAGTTCATGTTCCTTTGAGATGCTTATTAAAGTGTTACAGCAGGATATAAAACACTTTCTGTGAGTGATAGATAATAGATTAGAGTACTCCAATTGCATGTTCATTATATTAAGTGAAAAGTGATTGTGAAGTTTCTCATTCCTGACCTTGTTGTTTGTGTACCTGTGCATTTAAAAGCTTTACAAACAAAATAAAAGCCAGATGCTAATTAAAAGTTCATTAATATAATGTGCTTCGGAGTGCTTTGTAACTAGAAAAGTAGTCATGTCACATCATAATTGTTTTGATTTGCCCTGTGCTTTCAAAGGATAAATGTTACAAATGGCAGATAATTAAATAGCTCTATCATATTTTCATACACAACTCAGAGTGCACATAATTAATTACACTGGTAAACAAAATTATTCCATTTGTGCTACTGCTGCAGTCCATTCAGTTTATTGTTTCAGGAAATGACTTTTTTATAGGCCTGAATGTGACTAGTGACAGCTGAAATATCTTTAGACGCCTCCGTCATTATCAAGAGTCAGCACTTTAATGGACTTATTGTCTATGAGCCTATATATGTTTTCATTTGTCCTAATGGAATGTTGGCCTTCGTCATTGCTGTTGAAAAAAAGGCCTTGTGGTTGATTCAAGGGTGTAGAGACTGTTGCTGTGGAGCAGAATCACATCTTTATAGAAAAATAAGGTTCCTGAAGCAAAAAAAGTTTATTCGGTCAACCTTTCAGGCAGTACTAAATGCTGGGGTCGATATTTGGAAAGTCGAGATAAATACTGTTTACAACGTTTTAAACTTTTATTATGATTGTTTCAATATACAGCATTGTGATTTGTATTCATGTGGGCTGGCATTGTTTGCACTAATGAACAATGACTGGTCAATTTATCAAATATTCTGCATCCTGGAATAAATCCTCAAATAATACCTGCTCATTGGTGGTCCTGTGGGGGTCCTATCTGTTAATGAACAGGTAATGGGTGCAAACAAATGATGCAGAGAAAGAAATGGAATTGATGGTCTGTATTTGTACACTGCACTGATGATAAGTGCACATGATGAAATGGAGGTCTTTACAAATGAGGTATGCCTAATGAAAAGGCTCATCTGTACTTTAGCCCAAGTACTAAATCATTTTATTAGCATTTTACCAGATTTGTTTTATTAACAAAATAATATTTATATCCTGTTCCAATTTAAATCTGCTTTACCAAGGCTGAGTGATGCATCAGTATCCCATTTTCTTCTAAAGCAGGTTTCAAAAACTCACACTATTCAGATTTGTCAGATCAGATTTGTGATACAGTGTGGGCAGAAGAGTCAGAATCATGTAAATTCTGAAACAGTCAAAGCTATAGCAGGAATAATCACAATTTGAAGGGTCAGTGAAAAATCTGTTATGATAAATCTGCATATAACAGCATTACTGACCAGTAGAGGGCAGACATGCTTGTAATAGATTTTTGCTTGTAACTGTGGAAGGTTCATTTTGTTTTAGATGTAGGTGACTCTTCTTTATTCCAGTGTTATTCAACTGTAAAAGAGAGAAGAAGCCCTTTTATTAGTAATGCAGCTTAAATAAAGTGAGAATTTCATGTCAACCACGACACTACTACTAATAGTTGTAATACAGTGAACATGCTTGTAATATTAGCAGTGATGACTGAATGGCAAATGACTATTTCACTTGCAGTGATTGTTCCCTGTATATTTGAATCTGAAATTAAACCCAACTCATATATATATATATATATATATATAAAAATCTGTGACCAGTTCTTATTTAGAATTGAGGCTCTAACACTAGATGGCAGTCTTACCAAAGCAATAATGGGGAAATATTGGACTTATGGTAGATTCCTGTCAATGGACCTGGCCTGCAATGTCACTGTAAAATAGTACAATAATAACGCTGCTACATGTATACTATCTGTCCAAAAGTATTGGGACTCTCCTTCTAATTAGTGAATTTGGCACACAGTTGGTATAATCTATATAGAAAAGGACTGACTAGAAGAATTGGGCATTCTATAGAGTTCCAGTACATAGTCTAAGGTCAGCATGTGCAATTCCAAGTGCTGGTTGGACGGATATAAGGCCCAGCTTCACAGGGCTGTGGAGCAGTGGAACTGCTGTTTAATTCAGAAGTAATGCTGGTGTCTATAGAAGACACAGGTGTTTATTTTTAGTTCTGTACTAAAAAGTTGTGTATTGACTCCTCTATGGTCAGTGCAGGTCACTGGCTTGTTCCACTATTTGGCCAGACTTTTACACTGGTTCCACTCAGAAACATTCACTGGCAGCAGACAGTCAACAAACCCCTGCTTGCATTTAGAGGAACAATGTGTTTTGTTGCTTAGGAACAGTTTTCTCCTCATCTCGGCAGGGGATCTCCTCCTGAATATCATTATGTCCTCCTCAATCGACAGAAAACACACATTTTCTTTGACTGCCAATATTTATCATTGGCTGCGCACTCTCTTGTGGCCTGAAAATGCTTTCATTGATCAGGGGGCAGAGATGGCCACGGATGATGACTATCATTGTATCAGAATAATTGCTTATCTAAATAACGCTTCTCTTTTTATGAAGAAAGACAGGCTTTTAAGGATAAAACGAAAAGTTCTCAGAAGTAAACTTTCTTGTTCTTAAAGTGTCCTTCAAAGCAGTTGGCTTTGATTTGTAAAATAATTATGCTTGTTTTTCACACAAATTTTTAGGGACAGCAAAGATTTGGCACTGCATCTGATAAATATAGCTTTTGTTGACAAGCAGTACTATTAAAAATACTACTACTACCACTACTACTAATAATAGTACAGTTATGTAATTAAAAGTTTAAACAGTTTACTGAAACCTGAGCACCTTCTATCATTATTTCTATTTAACTGCCTTTAAATAAAAATCTTAATTTCTGTAGAATAGTCTTTCGAAACTGACAAAAGTGCACAGAATTTAAATTCAAATATACCTGTCATTTCCAGATCAATAAAATCTCTTACATCACAATTAGTGCCAAAAGTGAGTACAGAGTGCAAGTTATATTTATGTGTATGTGACTGTTGTCAGCACAAACGTTAAATCGCTAAAAAATTAACTTTAGTGTAGAAGGGGGAAAAAATCTTAATTTTAACAGATAATTAATGGAACAGCGTGTTTTTCTAAGGACATTTTTGTTGATATGTTCACCATGAAAATTTCACCTCGAAACAGCAGCTGGCACTCCAATTAAGGTAAACAAAAATAACATAGATGGAGATGGAAGTTTTTGTTTTCCCAGCAGTGGTGATAATGTGGAAAATCACTGGGCCATTTCTTACTGTACGCAGTATAAGCAGTCACTTAGGGCCCGTGCCAGTCGTGATATTGTAATTACTTTATCATACATTTAAATTCCATTTATTTCTTTCACTTTCATGGATACTTGTGTTGTCTTAATGTTACTGCTTCAATGGCTGGTTCTTTTATTGCCTTCGAACGTCAAAACAAAAGAAATACCATATGACTGGTGTGTGTATATGTGTATGTATGCATGTGTGCATGTCTGTTTCTGTATGTACAGTATGTGTGTGTGTGTGTGTGTGTGTGTGTGTGTGTCTGTATTTATGTGTGTGTATGTATATGTGTAGGGGTGTGTCTGTATTAATGTGTCTGTGTATGTGTGATTGTATGTGTATTTGTGTGAGTGTATGTATATGTGTGCATATGTATGTGTTTGTGTGCGTATGTATGTGTTTGTGTGTGTATGTATGTGTGTGGTGTGTGTGTGTGTGTGTGTGTGTGTTAATATGTGTGCTTGGAGAGGGTTAAGGCATCCTCGTGTTGTGAATGTTGAAACGCATTGCTGTTTGAGTTTCCATTTGTTGAACTTGAATAGAGGCAGAATAGAGGCGCAAGGCCTCAGCTGTGAGTGTCCCACGCAGACGGCAGCGCACGGGGCCAGAGGACACGGGGAGGAGCGGAACGGCCTGCAGTGCGCCGCCGAGTCAGAAGTGATCGTGCGCTGGATCGGGTTGACAGGAGGAAGGAGGAGAGACAGGCGCGTGCAGCGGGACTACTGCGAGCCTCGCGCCCGGAAATCCATCAGCGCCGGGGAACTCCTCCAAGAAGTGTACTGTGCGTCACACCATCTCTCTCTCTCTCTCTCTCTCTTTCTCTCTCTCTCTCTTTCTCTGGAAAGTCAGGGAGATTTCTGCAGTGATTGATGATGCCGTGCAACGAGGTCAGTTAGAACACTCGCGCTCGTTATTAATGAATGAGACGCCCCTCACTAATTGCTTACCTTGATGTCAAACTGAGATAAAACATACATTTTTCTCTGACCTCTGCTGCGTCTCACACAACAGCAGCTCCGCTCTTTCATGGTGGAAGCTCACATTGTCCTTCTCTTAACTGTGTTAGCCACTTCACATCTGCTTGCACAAAATGGTCCCATTCAAAAAGGGGAATTACATGGATTTTTCCAAATTTCTGCATAAATAAGTGATTGAGATGTAGACTATAGAAAAAAATCATTTCAATTTCTCTACACTTCCATACACTCCACTTGGAACCAGGGCCACAGTGCACACGATACAAACAGAACCATTTTACTTGCCATTAAGGACGAGCAGTAAACCTAATTGTATCTTCTGATTTTGAATGAAATGAATACTGTTGGATAAAGGTTTCTATTTGCCCTCCAAAGCCCTGAATGTGCCTCTTTGCCCTGAATGTGCATTATAAGTATGTTTTAGGCCAAAAGCTGAAAACAATATATTGGACATCAAGCCGTCTATTCATAGTCATTTCATCTAATGACTTTTTGAAAAGGAGCTCTTAGAGGTATTAAACTCTTCAGATGTCTGGTTCCTATCACTAGAGTTCTGTGAGCAATTCTGGCAAGCAGAAAGTGATCAGTGAAGATGCATGATGCCTTTTAATAACCAAGCTTATCTTAGCTTATAGCCCAGAAGCTGCAGCTGGAAAGCAAGAAGATTGTATATTGGACCTGTGAACATAATAGTAAGCTAAAATTGTACTAAATTAGACTATTTTCACACTCCTAAAAATAATACCTTTACAAAAAAAACATAGAACCTTCACATTATTTGAAGGCTCTGTGAAGTATGCAAATAGTTCTTTACACATTTAATTTTCAATAATAATTGCTTAACGCAGTAATTCTCAAACAGGTTCTCAAAGCCCTACAGCCACACCACATTTTGCTTTATCCCTATTTGCTGGGAGCAGGGATACACTGATATGGGACATGTGGGACCAATCTGATATTCTTCATGTACGTATCTGCTGATGGTGATACATAAACATTTACAAACTGTAGAAAGGGTTGCTAATGGCGTAAAATAAGTAGAGTGTAGACGTTTTAGAGCCGTAGCAAAGCACCACATAAATCTTCTGCTCTACATCATAAATGATCAGTTTGTTTAAACATCTGTCCTGTGCTTTTTTAATGCATTTTTAAGCAAGCAAGCATTTTAGCATTCTTTGTTGGCGTTGGGATGAAAGAACAAAGTGGGCTGTTTTGGGGGGCATCATCAGTTGTTCTCATTCTTCAAACAGTTTATCATGTGAGCTCTGTCTTTGTTTAAATGAAATCTTCAGCCCTTCATGGATGAGCCTGGACACCCCTGTTCTATGGCACCTTTTTGGAACCCTTTACTGTTGCTAATTGGGGTCTTTATGTGAAAAGTCTTTGTGTTAATCTTTCAAGTTTTAGATGTTAGTTTGCATGAAATGTGCAACACAAAGACAAATGTTTTGTTTTTTTTTAACACAAAGATTGATTGATTGATTGACTGATTGATTGACTGATTGATTGATTGATGGACTGCGTGATTAACTATTGCCACTCTTGAGCTTGAGCTGTAAATGAAATAATGTTTGAGGTTGTATGCCCCCAGGTTGATGCCATATACAGCATCTCCTCCCACTGTCTGGGCATCTGTTCCTCACATCCGTACGATCAGGTCTCAGAGGCTGTCACTTCCAGAGCTGTGGTGGGTTCAGGCTGGAGCCGGAGAGAAGCCTTTGTTAAAAACATCAGGTAGAGAGAGTGTTTGTAGGGGGGTGTTGGCACAGCAGATTTTGGCCCCCATGCTGCTCTGTCAATCTGCCCCTGCCCCATGCTGAGGGGGTGGGGGGGCAGTAAACGAGGGACGCAATCCTGCGTGAAACCCAAATCACACCAGAAAAAAGATCATCACTAAATACATCTCTCTCCTCACCTGCCAATCAAGACATCTCTAAGTGATTTAAGTGAAAAGGGAACACTTGAATATGACGGCGAAACAAAGTGCCACCTTTTTTAATATGCATAATAGCGCGTGACCTGGAATAGTGCGATAGACATCAACATCTCACCCTGGGTTGCATTTTATTTTTCTATTTCCAAACAATTAAAGAGATCTATTAAGAAACTAATTCAGCCTGAGTCTTAAATAAATAGACAGATAAATAAATAAATGGATAATAAATAAATAAATAAATAGATAAATAGTCACTTTGTCATACTAAATCAAAATGTGCCCTATTAATAAAAATGAATTACACTCTTCATTAATGCTGCTGGCTAGTGATTCAAATCAAGTGTAATTTCTAATCTATTTATCCCCAATTTATATGGGAGTAATTTTATCTTTTATGTATTGTCTCCATCACAACACCCTTATAACCCCAAAATGATCACTTTAAAGGGGAAGGAAAGAGCTTCTTAATGATTTTAATGTAAACAGGAATTATTCCCATGTACAGTAATTTTAGGCCACTACTATCCAAAGGTTACACATAATGCAAGGTGCAGATTTCAAAATATGCAAAAACACCAAAAAGTAGGTTTTGTTCTGACAGCAGCAACACAGCTAACACAAATGAGAAAGTCGGACTGGATCAATTCTGCCTTAGTTTGAATACAAATTCATTTCAGTCACTGTGCATTGCTCAGTCTGAATGCTGTGCTTGTTATTAAGTATGCTAATGTATGGCTTTCATATTCAGCCATATGCCTCACTTTACACCCCAAAATGTAGCACTTTTGAAAAGTCGTACGTGGGCTTCAATGTACAGTTCTAATGCACTAAATTCAGTATCAGATAGGAGGTAAACAAATGAATAGAGTAAAGCGCAGCCTCTTCATCCTCACATATGTTTCTCCTCCCACACATTGTGTTTCTGTCCTCAGCCACGCGAGCGAAACTCGGAGGTGCAGTTTTTTTTTGTTTTTTTTTGTCAGACGGATGATGTTCTGCTACATTATCACACACACAGTGCTGAGAGAGAGAAGGAGAGTGTGAGAGATCGAATATTAAAGAAGACAGAAGCCTTGCAAACAGGATTTACCACACACCACTGTATCAACACAGATTTAGCCAGAAAGAGAGAGAGAGAGGGAGAGCGGGAGAGAGAAATGAGAGGGTTCTCTTCTTCATTTCTAGGTGATTCACATTTGGAGTGGGCTCACGAAATTGCTTTATGGAAAGGCCTCGGCGGAAACATTAGGCCTGAAACAGTGGGGAGGCTGCTGCTTCATTAGGGAGAGAGGCTTCAGCTTTATTACAGGGCTTTGGAGTTTTATGGTTATCATTATTTGCAATAGAATTATTCTTCTTATATATCTGCTAGTCAGCTGTTTGGGTGGCGACACGGGGAGCAGAAGGGAGGGGAGCCGTCTTCTCCTCTTTGTCGAGTGGAGAAACACAAGCCGGCAGCGGATCCGTCCCTGTGGCTGCCGTCGCGTTCGCCGCGCACAACTCAGAGACCCTGCCCAAGAGAGTCTTCTGGATTTCAATCAGGAACTCATCCTGTGAACATCAGAACAGCAGAGAGACTGTATACATATTTAAAGGAACAGTTCAACAAAGTTCTCCCTCTTACCCCCAAGACAAGTTTGCTTCTTTAGTTTTGTACTGGAGCTACAAAGCTAACGTGGCTAACAAGCAAAGAACATTAACTAGATTAAGCTTAAATCATCACACACTTTCCTCAAGCTGGGTTTTAAGGTACTATAAACAGACTTGGGTTCTGATGCTGTATGAAACACTGACATACATGAAAATGGACAAAAGTCAGGATTCAAGACAGCTCACACTAATACTGTTCTAACTGTTCTACTGTTCATTACTACTGTTCTCACGAAATGTACTTTCATTCTTTTATATAGATAACAGTAGTGTCAGAAACCACATAAGGAAGTCTATTGGGAATGTTTAACGACTCAATAAGGTTTGAGGGGTGTGTGTGCTGATTTAAACGCGATGCAAATTCATTATTTAAATGTAAAGCTTCTATTACTTGTTAGTTACTAGTAGTGTAGTTGTGTCTGGATAAGTGTGTATACTGTGCCTTTATGGGAACCCCCACAGTTCATGCATTATGAACACGCACCATTTCCTATATGTGAAAGTTTGAGTGCACCTGTTCTATTTCTTAAGTGACAGTAAGTACACATCCTGTCCATGTAAAATACCTAAATCAGGGCTAAAAAGGTGTAAAAAGTGTGAGTATAAACTCAATGCAGCACCTATAAGACAATATAATGACATTGCTTCGTTTTAATAAAAAGCGTTCACTTGCATATCGAGAGTGAGCATTGAAATCTGATCGCAATAAATAAAAAAAGATGACAGAATAAGTGAATGTATCTCCAGACTGATCTATTAGGCTGAAACTTGGAACATCATCATTTATTTTATAATTTCAGATAACTTGCTTTGAGGTGATCATATTGTTTACAAACTCCTTCCATATTCTAGCTAGGTGTGGCTGTAGGACACAACAGCATAAAAGGAAGAATAGCAGGAAAAAACATCACATTAACATGATGTTTTTTCCTGCTATATGACTCACTTGTGTCTTTGTCCTCCAAGGTCATGGTCAATTCAAAGCAAAAAATAAAAAGACACAGACATTTCTCGATCCACATATAGGTGTGTGTATGTCAAATGAGTCTCCTAAAATGTTCCTATACCTGTATGTAGTTACCACTAGTGTTACAGCTATATTAGCCTCACAAGCCCAGTGTAAAATTAAAGGAGTAAACTTCAGACACCAAACAAGTCTTGACCAATAGGCCACTTCTGAGTAAAATGAAAACTGTGCAGATTGAATTTTGTGAATGTGAAGCCCGCTCACTTATTTTTGCTTGTTTTTATTTACTCATCGTGGTTGTTTTTTGACTGGACTTCATTATTGCGCAAATACATGTGAAACAAAAGCAGCAAGAGTGGAAACATGGATGTCTCTGGCTTGCATGTTGAATTTGAAGAAGAATGAGGAGAAAAAAACAGGGGAAAAGGGGAAAAAAAAGAAAAACTGCAGTGGGGAATCTAGTGGGTGGGTAGCTGGCTGGCGGACAGCGTTAGCGACACACGGTTCCCTCCTCATAAATTATCACCAGGGATGATGAGGCCTCCGAAGCCACCGGTGTGATTTCGGTGGGCGGTGGGGATGGACCCCGCCTGGAAGTGGCGCTGTCCCACGCTGCAGAACGGCCGACCCCAGCGGAGCGGCAGCCTGTCTGCAGCAGAGCAGTTAATAAAGAGATTGATTATCGGCCTGTCAGGAAGTGACAGTTGGACAGGGCCGCGCACCGTGAGTGACAGAGGGCACGCTCCGCTCACAGCAGCCACGGGCTCCAGCAGCAGTGTGTGTGCCACCACAACACACACACGTACACATACACACACACACTTGCATCCCCACACACCAGAACATTGCCAACGCGGCTGCAGGGGGGAGGGGCCCCACTGCCAGTGCCTTCCAACGCCTTCTGGAGCAGTGGCTCTGGAACCACACACGCACACAAACACACACACACACTGGCACTGCCAGAGTCAGAGTTCAGCACAGCCACAACCTGAGAACTAACTTCAGCTCAACTCCGTTAATACATGTTGTATACACATGTTGTATACACACACACTTACACCGACGTACTGTGATTAGCCTTAAACACAATGATTAGCCACAAAATGTAACTAGGCTTAACATCTTAAACCTCAATTTTAATAACTCAGTTATTAAGCTTTGTAACATCAGTGTCAGCCACGTATTCTTCGATGTCTACTGTGACATATTTAGCAACTTTTAAGAATGATTCAGTTACTGCTATACATTATTAAATAACTGATAGGGATTTGCCCATATCTGCTATGATTTTTTTTCAGTATCTACTATGAATTTGTCAGTACCTATCATGGATTATTCAGTAACCCAAGAGCAAGGACGAAAAGTTTGGTCCATCGAGTTTAAGGGGTTAAAAGTGTAGCACCCGCTCACAGCAACTTATCCACATCTGGGCCGAATATGAAAAAAAGAGAGTGAAACATCCTTCAAAGTGAAATATTAGTAAATGTAATCTGATTTGATTGTGTTAGTGATTGTGGTGTTGCTGTGACCTTCATGCATATCAGTGCAGTGTGCAACTCGTGAGTCTGCTGGGTGGAGTTGGGTTGATTGTGGGGCCAGATGGATAAGTAAGAGTACACATTAAACTGGCAGGAATGGTGGGGAGGTATGTGGAATTCTCCTAATTAATGATTGAACACCTCACAGGTATACGCACATGCACTCAAATACACACATACACACTCCTTCTCGCTTGGTTCGGCCCTGCTTTGTCTGTCCCCTCGGCTGAAAAGCTGTCTGCACATTACGTTGCTGCGCTGGCTGACTTTGTTTGAAGTCACGCTTGTCTGTCTCCTCGGTGCCGCGCTTGTCCCCCTTTTTTAATGAAACATAAGCGTTAATAGCATCACCAGGAGAAGCAGGTGATAAAAGCCGATCCGGAGAGCATGCCTGTTTCCTGCGAGCGCACTGTTCAAACAGTGCATTGTTCAAAGACAATGCATGCAAAAAAGGCGCATGGGGAGGGTTGAGGGTTTGGGGGGGGGGGGTTGTGGCAGAAGAAGAAGAAGAAGAAGAGGAAGAAGAAAAAAAGCTGCACCCTGTCTTCAGTGAGATCAAAACAACTCCCAGGTAAAATATACAATGAAGGGTCTCCTGATCTGACCAGCATTACAGATGAGAGAGGGGGGAGCTGTCTCTCTGACATGTTAGGGAGCATGAGAGAGGCAGAGAGAACAAGAGAGAGTGGAAAAAAAGAGAGAGAGGTTGAACCATCAGGCCTTTGCAAAAGTTTGCAATGAAACACTCCCAGTAACACAGTCTTTGGGCCTCATGAATGCATTCATGCAACTTTCTACATGCATTACAAATGTCAAATTAATGCCTGGCTGAACAGATATTTACACTGAACATGAGAAATCACCTCCAACAAGGTTATGGAGAAAGAGGTCAGAGCTGTGCATGGTATGTGGACCTTTTTGCTTCACTAAGAGGTGCCTCTCAAAAGGAAAAAGTCCACAAAAATAGCTAATTTTATTTCATATTTCTGTCCTTGTTGACCACTGCCCTTGGTATGAGCTGAAGCTACAAAGCTCATGTGACTAAAATGTAGTGGAATTCTCTGGGCATCTGTTTAGTGCAGTGCCTAAATCATCACACACTTGCCTCAAACTGTGCTGAGTTGATGCTGAGCTCTTTACAGTGTGTCATACAGTTTTTAAGATGAAGCTCACTCCAGGACATCGGCAGTAATACAAAATGTTCTGGAACATGCCTTTTGTCTTTTGTCCCGTCAAGACAAGAAGTCTTTTTCACACTTCGCTGGTCTTTACATTGATCAATACAGGCTGAACTGAGAAGAATATCTATAAGGATGGACGGAGACATCTATCTGTTTCAAAAAAAGGCGAGGAGATGGAGGAGGAGGTGAGGGAGAGCATTTCACAGCAGAGGAAGAAGAAGAAGAGCGAGAAAAGGCGATGCAGATGGACAAGAGGCTTTGTGGCGTGGGCTCCTGCTGGCACGGTGCCCACCAGCACAGACTCCCTTTGTTTGCCATGCTACTAAACTAATAGAGATAAAAGCAGGTTCCTGCTGGCCCTGAATTATAAAGTCATTAACGAATACAAATAAGGCAGAGCGTGGAGGGCCAGCGAGAGGGCCCCTCTCGGCCCAGCTGAGCACTGAATTTCGGAGGATTTTCCCGCAGGTCGGAGGTCTACAAGTGCCGCTGGCCTTTGTGCAAACAGCACAGCCGGCGCCAATCACACACCACATTCTCTGCGTGTGTGTGTGTGTGTGTGTGTGTGTGTGTGTATGTGTGTGTGTATGTGCACTGGCTGGTCCATTATGATCCATACATATTTATTCCTGTAAAGTGTGATAAACCATAAATGATTCATTCCATCATCAGGGATTTATTTATTTATTTGTTCACACCGCCAAAGTGTGCCTGCCATTGTTTGAGTGTTATTAGCATGAATTTATGTATTTTACTATTGTCTCCCTGTCTTGCCAGCTCCCACTTTTACTCTTTCTTCCTTTTTTCATCCGCACAACACATCCTGAGCATCTGTCCTTGTCCCCTGTGTAATCTCAAGATTATTTAAGGTAGCCGCTGCTGTGAAAATCGGAGTCGTTTAAGTTGCACTCTCATAGCACAGGGCTTGGCAACCAAACTAGCTCATTTGTTAGCGCTGCATACCCTTAGACAGCCTTATAAATGGAGGCACTATCCAATTATTACAGGGGATAAAACTAGAGCTCCGGCAAACCATAGCAGTATCTATTACCAGTGTGTATGTGTGTGTGTTCGTGTGTGTGCAAGCATGTGTGTGTGTGACTTTGTGTTTTGTACATTTTAACAGAAAAAAATGTCCCAACTTTGTTATTACTTTACATGTGGGACAAATTACATGTAGAACAAATTATTATTATTATTATTATTATTATTATTATTATTATATTATGATCATCGTTATTATTATTATATTATTATAGAGTACCTTATTATTCTGTATAACACTAATGGGTCATACACATGATATGCGTATATACTCATACCCTGAAACTGCATAAAAACCCATGTATATGTGTATCTTTGTGTTTTTATACATTTTGACAGCAAAAATGTCCTAACTTTGCTATTACATTAGAGTTGCATATGAGACAGATTATTATTATTATTATTATTATTATTATTATTGTTGTTGCTGTTGTTATTATTACTATTATTATTGTTGTTATTATTGTTGTTGTTGTTGTTGTTTTACTATTTATAACACTTATGGAACAAATATCATGTCTTGAAACTGTATAAAAACCCATGTGTGCCAGTATTAGTGTGTATGCGTGTGTCTTTGTGTGTGTGTGTGTGTGTGTGTGTGTCTATGTGTGAAAAGCAGCCCCCATATGCTGTCTAAAACTCTTCAGCAATACAGGAATAGGGACGTATCATAGTCTTTTGAATCTTCTTTAATGCTGAATGTTCTTTAATGTGCTGCCACCTCTCTCAGGCTCATGATATAGAACATATGTGACATGAAAGCCAAACTCACACATTGCTGCTGAACATTATATATGTTCAGCATTTATATTCATATGATGTATTTTGTGCTCAAATGTACCAGAGATGAGCAGTCAAGTATTTCTTTTCATAACCAGAACAATCAGACACAAACACATTCACAGGGTTCACGGCTCAACATCTGAAAGCTTCTGAATGGAGGAAAAGTTTCAGCTCATCATATGCAAAGAGTTTTATTTTATGGTAGTACTGAGCTATAGGCAAAGTGCTTCTGTCTGTATTTGTCTAAATGGGGGTACAGAGAAAACAAGGAGATAAAAAGAGGGTGTGTGTGAGACAGGGAGAGTGAGACAATGTGTGTGTGTGGGTGTGGGTGTGTGAGACAGAGAGAGAGAGAATTTTCTTGTGGGATGAAATTCACTGATGAAAAAGGCTACTTTGGAAACTCTCTGATAATTGGCTTCTTAAAAGGGGCTCATTTTTAACTGTGTCACTGCGGCTGCTGGATGACAATTAATCTGTTTTCCAGTGTTTTCTTGGCATCTGTGCCAATTACTTTATATGCTAATATATGTAAATTACCAAACATTTCAGATGCCAGTAACAAGTATGCATGTATTGCGTTTTATTCTCACTTAAGCAAGTACCATTTATCGTTACTATCAACTGTTACCAGTTTAAATCTTAATATATATGTGGCGGAAATCCAATGTATTATTATTATTATTATTATTATTATTATTATTATTAGTAGTAGTAGTAGTAGTAGTAGTAGTAGTAGTAGTAGGAGTAGTAGTAGTAGTAGTAGTAGTAGCAGCATGCAGAATGTTTGTTCAACCTTAAGTTATGAAAAGTAAAATCTATAATATACAAATAGGGATGGGCAATATGGCATTAATGTAATGTGTGAAAGTCATGATGTGTGAATGTCTTGCAATACACTTTCCTGAGTATGTCATTGTTGTCATCAGTAGTTCTAAAACACTTCAGACATTATAGAAAAGCTAGTAAAAATTAACAACCGTTGTATAGTAATAGCATTGCATAGTAACTGGCTGGGTGTCAGCAAATTTAAAGCTGTTTCATTAATTTATTTTATATTTTATTCATGCTTTTGATACTGTTTTTCATTTTTCATTTTTTTGTGCTGATTTCATTGGAGTTTCTCGTGTTTATTTAAAAACCATACTACCGGCACGCTAGGCCATACAGTCCATGTAACTATGCCACATAAACAACCCATTCATGTCACAAGAATCAGCTCGTTTGCATATAATACAACTATTCTGCCTGTGCTTTATGTCTGCCCATTCACACACACATTATAAAGAGTGGTTTATGTCTGGTCTGTGTCTCTTAGTTTTTTGCAAGGGGTACAGTACCAGGTAGGCAATCAGAACAGAGATCATTTATATGTATGAAAGCAATTAAATTATCACTTAATGACAATTTCTGCTACATAAAACCACACAAACATTGTAAAAGTCTTTAAATGCTTCCTTTTTATGAAAACGAAATAATTTTTAATTCATTTGAAACCCCAGAAATAAGTCTGAAAATTTATTCTAGTATTACCCACCCCTATATACTAATTAGCAGCACAATTTCAGGTCTTTTAGGGTAATCTACAGTCTGATCAGTGTGCTTTGTTTTGTTGTTGTGTTGTCGTGTTGTGATATTGGCTTGTGTGGGTGCCACCCCGAGGTATTTAGCCACTGCATCAACACTTAGGTAGTTGTCAAGGAGGTGCGAAGCATGGCTTTTATGTTTCTTCCCCTGCCAAGAGGAATTGGGGCTGTGGGGGGTGACGTGAGAATGCCCCCTGTCTTCCCAATATGCTGTTCATCAATCAGACTAAACACAATGTGACAACACGAGTGACTTCTTAAAGAGGGATCTTTTTCATATCATAGCAAACTGAAATGCTGTCTTCTGTGAAAACGTGACCCCCGTTTCTGCCTCACATGGTTTCTCCCAAGATGTTTGGGGGTTAAAAAGAGCCGCGGTCAAGTGGTTTAGGCCTGGTCATGCATGTGTGTTCTCAGGCGGGTGTCCAGCTCCTGTCCCCTCCAGCTGTTCTGTCGCCACTAGTCTGCTCTCTTGAAATCCAACACCATAATCTCGTCTTCATTTAATGCTGACAGGCCATTACAACGTGTGATTTACCCAAGTCCGCCAGAGTCACAGGCAAATGTGTCCCCCGTGATTTTACTCCAATTTATGGGCCACACTGGCTGAAGATTTATTTTGGGCTTTGATACTGGGGGCCTCTTTCAGTAGGGAACAGCAAGAGGAAATCTAATTTGACTAGATATGTTATTAAGGTTATTAATAAGAATTAGAACAGTCATGATTACTCGATTAAACTTTTTTTCAGTTTGAAAATTCTCTTCACGATAATTAATATTTTCTTATTGTTCTGTCATACAGTAATAAACTGGGGCTTTATAATCTTTTTCTATCTATATGTTTTTTAGGGTCTTTAAAGGACTCTCCATAGCTTTTAAATGTTATCCAATTGAACAATTCACCGTTGCTGCTCAGATGCCGAGCCTGGGCTCAGAATGGTCAGTGGGTCATGCCGAATACCATTCTGAAGCTGACCTCTCAGGTAAAGCATGCCCTGCTGATTGTTAGAGAGGCTGGTCATTATGCATGCCGGGCGACGCTCGTGCCTGTGGTGACACTATGCGTTAGGCATGTGTCCAGCAGAATTCAGACTCAATGGTATCCCCGATCTGGACTGCTCTGCTTACACACTACCATCTGACCCCTGCATTAGGAGCTACATATGGCTGGAGGGTTAGGTAATGTAATAACGTAATGAAATGACTTCCCCTCATAGAGCATCCTAGAAATATTCAGCTCACACCGAAATAAACTGGGTATTTTAGGAAGAGGGTCATAAGAGCTGTTAATCTGTCATAGAAAAGTGATCAATCTAGGTCAAACTGAGCTGGAGGCCAAGTTGTTGAAGTTGGTGGGCTTAGAAGCAAGCGTGAGCGTGTTGTATTATTTTTGAAGCATTCACACAATTGTTAAGCCGCAATGAACCAAAAGAGGTAATGATGGGTGAGTTCCGGGCTCTGTGTGCGTGCGTGCGTGTGTGTGGGTGGGTGTTTGTGTGTGTATTTTGAAACTGAGCTGCATGTTTCAGAACAGAAATGCGGGGCTTGTATCACCTTTCACACGGGAGCTGGCTCCCCAGGGGGTCGAACAGTCACATGGGCTGAAGACTTGCTGTCCCACACTCAGCAGTCCTGGGACTAAGATACTAATGGAGCACTTTCAGATCAATATCATATTATTAATCTTCTTCTCTATTTGGAAAACTATATGGCTTTTGCCAGGTTTGTTTACTTAGCTGGGTAACAGTAGCGTGCTTGCTAATTGCTAATTCTATGGTTTTTGCAGGACTTTGTGACTTCAATACAGCACTGGAAGAAGAGCTCTTCACCATGAATACAGGTATGTAGAAGCCTACCTGTCTTTCTATGATGTATTTCAGCCGTTCAGTGGTTTTTTTTAAATTTATTTTGTTGACCTCAACTTTTTTGACCAGAATCGCATTGGTCCTTAAAACTCTCCTAAAGAATTCCATACCCTTCGTATAGAGTTGAATTGCAAAATAGAATCCCAGGCGCTTTAAAGCAAATCATCCTAAGGATGTCTCTGTTAATTTGATTTGCCCATTGATCCAAACTGAAAAAATGTACTTGACCAATGTCAGTTTGTTTTTTGGGGGAATGAAAGTGATCATTTTCCACAATAGTCTGGAAGGTTGAAGGTTGAAAATGCACATTTTAATCCAAATGCAGTGAGTCACAAGTGAGAACTGTTTCAGGAGTGTTTTGTTTCAAGATTTAACTTGCAGTGAGAAAAAGCAGAAAAGCAGACTTAAAGTGTATGCATATGACCAGCAGAGCATACATATATCTATATATAAGTAGAGCACATAAATAAGTAGACCGTATATATAGACCTACACATATATACATCTCTGGAATATTTATATATATATAGGCCACTGCAAAAATGTTTTTGGGGACAATATTTCACTTAATTTCCAAATAAAAATATTATTGAAGGTAATGACAATAATAAAATAATTTAAGGAAAACAAATTTCTTGTTCACTCTTAAACAAAATGGCCTTTGACGAACTTCTAGTAACGTTTTGCCATCCAACTGGGCACATTGCGACAGGAGACTGTTGATTACAGCAGTTTTTTTATACTTTTCCTCATTAAATAAGATAAAAGATAAGATATAATCAGTACCTCATAAAGCGGAATGCGGTGCTTATTTAGGAATTTAACAGACACTGGCATGGAATGGTTGTCATAATCATAGAGATGCTGATTTAAAAATAAATTGCAGCAGTCTCTTATTTTTTCCAGAGCTTTATGTGTGTGTCTTGCTAGTGAAGCTAAATAGAAACTGAATTTGAGCCTGTTTATAATTGAATAAGCAATCAGACTGTAATTTGCTAGATTATTCCATGAAACTAAGCAAAAGTCCTCTTTGCCCACTTGTGATCAATGCTATACATTTTTACTTATTTCGCACCTACACTGGGAGTTGTTTTTGTAACTGTGACTGTGCATTCATCTCTGGGTTCATGGGAAATGCCGTGCAGTGGGAGTTCCTGCCTTTTAAAAATGCTTTTTCAGTGGCTAACACTGCCAAAGACTTCAGCATCTCAGCACCCAGCCCTTCCTGAGAGATAGGGCCGGGCCTGTGAGCCAGGAGGGAACCCATCAGACACTGTCTGGCACTGTCAACACCCCACCCTGCCTGTCTGCAAAACACTGCTTGAATGCTCCGCTGTGTGAGGTGCATTCTAGTGCCAGAAGAGATAAACTCACACTAGCATGCTTGTTCATTCTTTTAAATGGAGGAGATGTTTTCATGTCAGATAAATTAAAGATGTTAGATATATAAATAAGACCATGATTGCTCTTGGGACAATAAGGAATAAGTGTAGTCTACAGATCCATTTGTCAGTAGGGTAGTGTATTTCAGACTTTTAGCAATCAACATATCTTATCCGTGTGCATTATCTACATTATCGCAGCCAGGCCGTGTGGATGGACAAAAACAAGGGAAGACTTTTGTCTCCTTTTTTAGCTATGCCTGTTCCTACAATGCATCTTATATTATTACATTGCTATTTATTGCTGCTGTAATGTAAAGGAAAAACAGCTGCAGTAAACTGTCTGAGGACCTTATCAGCTAGAGTGGACATGCTGGGAAATTAAAATTTAAAAAATATATTCTGAGAAATTTGAATTGTAAGGTGTTTTTTTAGGCCCAAATAGAGGAAATCACACTTTTTTTCTTCGGTTCTCAGGAGGTTAAGGGAAAATTCCACTGATCGCTTTAAAGTTTCCCATAATTTAGTGCTTGTGATTCGAATTAAATCATTCAGAGTGAGTTGATATGAAATAAGAAATAGAGAAACTAAAACATTTTTACAGAGATGGTGACAGGATTCAGGTGTCTACAATGCAAATACTGTATATTCATTTTATTTAGTGTCTAAAATACCAGTGGACCTTCTGTTATTCTGGGAGTTTCTATTTATTTGATGAAGTGCTGATAGTGGAAAAATGGTCAATCTGATAAAAGTTTTCTTTGGAGGCCATTTTATCCTACAATACCCTTAAATGGATTTTTGAAAAATGTTATTTAAGTCTTGGGCTTAATCTCGGAAATATCATTAAACAACACGCTCATAACCATGGCTTTCTGCACCTTCAGACTTCTGGTTCCTGTCATCAGCACTGTGAACAATTCAAAACAGGTTCCTGTAGTGTGGAGCGTTCACATCAAACCACATTTCAATAATTATATAATGAAAATATTTTTAAAAATCGGTGGAATTCCCTTTAAAAATTGAAGGTTTCTCAGTAGGTATTTGGCCTTGATTAGTGGTTTTAGGCAAACCATAGTTGTTTGTTTACATTATAGGGAGATTCTTGAAATTTAATTTAATTCTTGAAATTAAATTTAATTTTAATCATTTTAAAAAGTTTCCTTAAAGAAACAAGTTTCTTTAGGTATCAAAGGTGGTTCCTCTGTGACATACAGTATAATAGGTCCAGTGGTACCTTTGTCACCTTCACTGAATTTGAAGACTTTTAAACAGTTATCAGCACAAGTGTCTCTTAATGCTTACGCAGTCAAGCGCTTTGCATGCAGATTTTGGTTGATTGGGACATGATGAAAATGCTTGTCCGAGGTTTTTTTTTTTGCATGCACTAAGCACCTGTATAAACCTTGTATATGTGTGCTACCATGCTTCTCACAGACAGCGGAGGACAAGCTCGCAAAAGCAGCACGCTCTCACTCACTCTAACCCCAATGAAGAGAGTGCAGAGTTCCCCAAACTTGTATGGGCTCCCAGGTATTCTTCACGGATGGCTTAGACTCTCACACTTACTGCTCTGCTTTTGTACTAACCTCTAAAAAGGATGAGATTCTGAAATCTCTAAGCTTCTGAGCTTTTCCTGAAGCACTGGTTCACCTGGAAATCAAATGTATTAACCCAAATGTAGACCCACCATCAAATACATGAGGATTATACCCACCTATTAGCATGCAGCTGCATGCCTAAATCATCATCATGACTGTGTTGAGTTGTTGAGTAACCTCGAATAGATACTAATGCAGTTTCTGACATTGCTTTTGTGTATTTTTATGAATTACTGAATGCCATACAGAGTCAGGCATTTGATTTCCCTCAGAACCGTTGCTAGAACGCTGTGATTATTTTAGGAGGCTGGACCACGGCCACATTAGAGCTCTTAAAAGCGAAATGATCTGCTACTTATGAAAGGGGAATTTCTCACTAACCAGAATAGAGAATAGTAAATAGCTCTGCTGCAGTGTTGTCACCCACAATATCATCACTAAGAAATCTTCTATACATATATGTACCTTATAATATCAGATAAAATTGATCCTGCTTCCTTCCATGTGAACAAGATTGTCATTTGTATATAAAGTGGCAGCTTTGAGCAAACACAGAGACAGGCTGTGTTTAATCAATCATCACAGGAATTCCTTGTCACGGGATTAGCATCACTTACGCCTGTCTTCTACTGGCTTCCTCTCTCTCTCTTTTATCAGTCTTATATCTCACTCTCTCCCCATCCTCTTTTTCTTTCTCTCCATCTCTCTCTCATATCTCCTCTCCTCTCTGTCTCTCTTTTTTCTTTCTCCTACTCTCTCTCGCTCTCTCTCTTTCTCTCTCTTTCCCTCTCTAGCTCTCTTTCTCTCTCACTCTCTCTGTCTCTCACTTTCTCATTCTCTCTCTTTCTCTCTCATTCTTTATTTCTCTCTGTCTCTCTCACTCTCTCTCTCTCTCTCTTTCTCTCTTCCCCCATCCGGCCTATAGAAGCTTTCAGAGTGGTATGTTGGGGTTTCAGAAATTGTGAGTGCTCCTCTCTGTTACTTAAAAGAGAACAGACTTTTCACTGAAGTTGGATTGTTGCCATAGTTGTGCCGCTCTATGGCAACAATTGTGCACTCTGTTGCTTCCCCCTCCTTCTCAGCCTTGTTTCCTCTGGGGGTGACCCTTTTTGTTTGAGTGGCTTTATGGACTATGACCTCACACACACATAGTCTCCATTGTTTAATTATTCCGCTGGCAGGCGGGCGGCTCCTGCGGGCGCACACATCAACCTCGGCCTCGGTGAGCAAACATTGGCAGTTCAGGTGCCTGTTAGACCACTGCTCACTTCGACCATGCTTTCACCAAAGAAGAAGGTTATTAAGTTAAAATTTCAGCATCAAATAACTCCAAGATAATGAAGAATTGTGTTCAAGCCTTTAGAGGTCTAGAGTTACCGTCTGTAGGTCTCTAGAATTATTATTTAAATTTCACATTATCAGTTTCTTACATGCACAAATTATAATTTGTTTTTTACTTTACTCAAATTTCAATTTATATTTTTATTTAATTTTAACTTTACCTTCCTACAAGCTGAACATGATAAATCATTCATTTAAAATCTATTAAGAATTAACCATCAGACTTGTGTTCATTTTATTCTGTTTAACACATGCACGCAAGTTTTGTTGCCATCAGAAGGGGCTGTCTTTAAGTATAAATAACTGTTGATTCCATACTGCAGTAAGATCAGAAATGGACATGGAAAACCCACTCATCACTCGCACCACTTTGTTCATACTCTTCTTTCATGTCGTCCTGCTGTGAGCAGTGGAGCGGTGGTCTGGAACATGGCCAGTACTGATATCTGATGTACTATATAATGCACACACAACATGAATGGAGCCTGATGAGTGTCTTAGCCCATAAGCCACCCTTCCAGTCTGTGGAGCTTTCTGTCTCTGAGTGCTTCACACTGGCGTAAAAACCACACCCAGAACACAAACAGGATAACGTCACACCTGTACTTGTATGTGCTTCTGTAATATTTTGCGGATGGTTTTTTTTTTAGGCACCGAATCCCCCTCAATGGATTCAGGTAAGATTTTTCATGTTCATGTTCTTGATATTATATTACCTAAGATATATAAACAGTCTTATGCAAAAAAACCCAAATATTAAATGCTCTGAAAGGAGCAAATTTCAATAAGACATTTCTTGCTAGTGACTGCATAATTTATGTGGATGGGTTTTATACAGCTCCAGAAAAAAATAAGAAAAATAACTGTTAAAATACTAAGAATCAAATGATAAAATAACTGCTGCACGAAAATGTTATATCCCAATAAGTTAAACTGCAGTAATTGTACATTAAAATGTGCAGTGCGTTCTCGGACACGCTTATAAAAATATCTGTCTGGAATGCAGGTTATATTTTATCCTACTGGCATCCTCTTTGTGCTTGTGTGTTATGTTTTAGATGTGTGGCGGCCCTACAGTCCAAGGGATGCTCTGAGGAATGGTGAGGCGGCCACTTCCTCTTTGGCGGCTAAAGGATTCAGGAGTGTCAGGCCTAACTTGCAAGATAAGAAATCTTCCACAACGGTAAGTTTGGCTCACTCTGTTTGGCTCAACAGTTCTGCCTCAGGATGTTTTTTCCTTCCACAGGAAGTGCTCATGGAAAAGCAGTAGACAGGCGTCCCTGAATTTAGCTTGCCACGTTGGTCAGTGGCAGCAAACAGAGACAAACCTGAATGACTGTTTTGCTCTGCAGCCAACTGGAACGTTTTTTTATTCATTTCTGATGTGTTAACTTTTATATTTGAAAAAGATCTAATTACAACTTTAAATGTTAGTTGGTTGCTTTCATAGTTAAATATTAGCATATTAGTTTTACTGAAGATTAGCATATTACTGAATAAGATTTACCACTGGTTCATGAACTTATCAAAGGTGTCAGATACAGCCAAAAAGATTCTTGCGCTTTCAGTGTTGTAGAAAATCCTCATTTTGGTCCCTAAAGGATGATCCCTTATTTTGGTACGCTCAAGAACCTTAAAACCTTTACATGGATTGTTTATTATTTTTAAAGTTTAAAAGCCCAACACATTATGTCATATGGGGTTACAAACAGTGAGCAATGAGGAGCATATTTGTAAACTGCATGTATTTGGCTCCTAATCCTACTTTTTTCCTGTTATCTCTTTTCTTGCTTGTTTGCACATGTTGTCATGGCTGCACAGGGCTCTGTTCCTCTGAGAGATAAGTCTCCATTCCACCTTGCAGACTGTAATTTAAGAGCACACAGCCTCCCTAATTCTCTTACACAGTGCCATCATGGCCCACTGCTCATGACACGTAGTCCACTCTCTGGAGAATCCATATATGCAAGCCCAGAGCCCAGCCTGAGAGCCAACACATCTACTGATTCCTCCACCACTGACTATAAACAGCCTCTCAGCCATGGATCTGCCTATGAGATGCTTTCATCGGAGAAGCCTAGCATTCGCTCATGGCCCTTAGAGCCTAAACAACGCTACCCAGTTAGTCAACCGAAGACACACATAGCTTCCTTGTCCATACGCATTAATCCTCAGCCTCAGACAGAAGCCAGATACATCCAGGCTGTGTCTCTCAGGCCCCCCACTCCACCTAAAAGGATGGACCTCCCGGATTCCAGCACATTCTTTCGCCCTCCACTGCCCCCTGCAGCCCAACAAGTGGTACACATGTTTATATTCATAGCTTCCTTTCTATTATCATAATAACACAGCACACCATTACAGTTCACCATGCCAAACTACTAATCCCAAGTTTCTGTGTTGCTTATACACAGTTCAGTCCATTCTCAAGGTCAGAATGGACTACAGGCATTGCAGAAATTTTGTATTTTTCACTGAACTGAAAATGTTCTCACATTTCACCCTGCCACATCCCCAACAACTGAACTCATTGTGTTTATGATGTTGTGAAATAACCTAATTGGCTGAATGTATTATTTATTTTATTGTTTCTCATTGTACGCTCCTGCAAAGCTCTTTTAATAAATGTGCATACTGCTGCTATACATGCATTGACTTCACATCACCATCATTTTTATATTAGCGGTGTAACAATACATTCATGCATCATTTGTAGCTCAAAACAGGTATAGAGATGAATGTTTAACCATTCAGAACACCCATAATTAACATAACAGTGCAAATTGTTTGTTCATATATATTGAGCAATAAAAAACAAACATAACAGTTGCAGTACAATATATATGATACATCAATGTTTTGTTACATGCCTCATATTTTCCACAAACATTTCACCTTCTTCTCATTGTGTCCTGAATCAGCCACTGATGCTCACCTGCCACTTTCTTCTCTGTCATTCAGCGTGAGGTTCCACTGATCTATCCCGGACCACCACTACCACCACCATCACACTCCCCCACTTACAGGCCCCGGCTCTCCCTTGACTACACCTGCTCTAGGGTCTCTGACATCCAACCCCAGACCCTTTCACCTGAGCCTCCCTCCCCAAGCCCGGAGCCGCAGTTTGGGCCAAGTCGCTGTTCCTCCCGTACACAGAGCGAGGCTTCCACAGCCATGCTGGAGGAGCTGAGGGCGTGTGGACTTGACCCAGAGGGAGGTTCTCTCACCCCCTCACCCACCCTCAGCCAGCTAAGCACTGTCACTGATGAAACATCGCTAAATACCCCTACAGCTAGCACCTCTAATGTAACTATCCACCAGATGCTGGACTCTGTCTTACCTCCGTCTTCCTCTCCTCTTTCACCCCTCTACTCCCTGCTCCTAGGTTTTTTTTCCTTTCTAACACATTACCCTCCTTTAGACTAAAGGTACTGTTTTTTCTCTCTGGTTTTTGGCCAGGATATTCCTATCTAAATGTTCTAAGTTCATTTCTGCCCTGTGTGCCTTTTACTTTCTTATCCTTCTGCCGTTTTCTATAGTATCTTTTAATTTTTTTCCCACACATTCCCTTTGCCCTTTCCCTCTATTTCTCATTCTGTTTGATTGCTCAGTGCCCTCCCTCCATGCACCACTCTTTCTCTCTCCCTATTCATCCTCTCATTCCTTCTTTTATATAGCATTCAAGGGCTTAATCCACAGAAACCAACCACCCTGTGTTTCACATTGACTGGTTTTATCGCCTCTGCCCTCTGGAATGTTTGTGTTTGGGACAATACTAATGATGCCTTTGCTCCAGACCCGCATTTGCTCTCTTTTGAACCAGCCCAGGGGTCTCCACTAATTCACTAACTGCCTTTGCCTTCTAGCTTCCCTTCACCTCATAGTTCACTTCAGTGTTGGGATTCTCTAGGTGACACCTTTTCTTTGGAAAGAGATACTGAGTTTGGGTACAGAAAGAAACTTTGGCACTGATGGGCTCCTGCTAACATGGGAAAACGCTGTAACAAAAGCATGTTGCTTCTTTTCTTCGGTTATGTCCTAACGCTAACTGCCTGTGCTTTTGACTTAATGGTTTTCTCAATAAGCAAAAATGTTAAATAGTAAATAGTCTCAGTAGTAAAACATGTTACTAAAATGTATGTATTGATATCTAAGGTCTTCTCTTCACTATTTCTCCGTGTCCTTCTGACTCAATCGCTGTTCCAATATAGTGATTAATGTGCTTGCTCTGCATAAAGACTGTGCCTTCAATAATATCATCTGTTTTTCTAATTTGTCTGTGTTGCTATTTAGGGGAAGATGACTGTGAATGGGAACATAGGTGTGGCTTCAAGCTTAAAGACTCTCCATCAAAGACCCTTCTCCCCTTCCAAATACCCCCCTCTTCCCGCTCTCAGCCCAAGCCTCTCAGCCATGCAGCAGAGCCGGAGCACTGGTGAGTACAAGCCCTGATTCTTAGTGTCCATAGTTGCCAAAAAATCTGCATCTCAATATAAAATCTGTGGCTGAGACTCCCAAACAAAGTAACTGGCTTAAAGGATCGCATCCTATTGCCAAGACAGCAAAGTATCAATCCTAACAGTGTTTTGTGGCACATGCTAACAAAGTCTGTGGCACATTTGGCACTGCAAACATCGACTTAGCCTCGTTCTTCTGTCAAATGTGTGTGTCTGCCTAGACAAAACTGTACAGTCAGCGTTAGGCTGTAGATGCTCTGTAATGTTGCATAAATAGCAGTTCCAAAGAGATACGGAATCCAGTTTCAACCAGTGTCAGAAAGTATGTGCTTGCCTTCACACTCCCAGGCTGGGTTGGTGCCACACAAAGACAAGATTTGCAAAGTGGATGGCAAAAGGCAATGATTAGGCAAAAGTCTAAAGAGATAAATAAATGTAAATGAATTCAGTCCTACTAGTGATATCTTGTTTTCTTAGACTGACTAAATAGATGATTTCTGAAAACCTGCAATTATACCAAGATTGTGAGTTTATGGTTAATCCTTCTGGCAGAAATGTCCCTGTTGCTTCCTGCAGTTGAGTAGGCAGGCGATTGCAACTTCCACAGCACAGCAGTTGTGAATATTTCCCCCCTTACGGTCTTTGATAAGTCACTGTTGTGACATGCCAAGCTCTAATGCAGCGCTAATGAGTGTGACCACACTTCAGTTTAGTGACAGCGCTTTACTTTGCACATGTGATGCTGCCTTATACCGGTCTGGCTGCTCTGCTCTGCTCTGCTCTGCTCTGCGTCTGCGTCCGGGTCCGGTGATCTCTTTAATCCTAAACAGCAAGTGACGGAGATTAAGCGCATGTCTGATTGTTTGGGGGCAGGGAAGGGGCTTGAACAGTGGGATTAATATGTCCTTGCATGTGGTGTGGTGTCTATTGTTTCAGAATAAGAGCTTTTTTTTATCATCTGAAGGTTTTGGGCTCTGTTTGCTTGTAGAGAAGGATTTCGAGCTTCTTTCATGCACCTGTTATTCTGTTGGAGCAGCAGATCTGCTGTCTTCACTTAAGGTGTAATCTGCACTGCTGTAGGATCGTACGGCTTGTTGCACTTTTTCAATAATATGGATGCGTTGCATAGTCCAAACATCATTCTTGCACGCTCTGCCTCCCCAACCGGATCTTATTTCTCTTCCTTCAGCTGCTGAGTCCACCACTCCAGTCTATGTCAATGTGGGTTCATTGACTCCTGTGGCTCCTGCCCGTTCTCCAGAGGATGAAAGGAGAGGTACAGCGGGCAAGCTTCCCCACTACTCTGGCATCGGCCCTGTTGATGAGTCTGGCATCCCCATTGCCATCCGGACTGTAAGTGCACCTTGCATGTTTATGCACTTTGTGGCATGCACTCTATTCTTATTATTTTGTACTGGAAATATGCATTTAAAGGCATAATGCCCATTAACTTGCTATGCAATTTAGACAAAATAACTATCTTAGATTAAATTGTTGCAAAACAGGAAGTGTATCACAGTCCTAGAAAGTTGTGCGGCTATCTTTGCCTTACAATGGTCAAAAGTGTTAAGTTTACAAAACAAAACCCATTAATATGAATGTAGTTTTAGTGCCTAGATAATAGCCTGTTCCCCATGTTCTTTTATGGGGGTTGGTCTGTTGCTGTAAAGTGTCTATGCCTGTGGTAATTCTAGAATTAATAGGCAATCAATCTCTTACCATGTGGGACTGGCTGTTTGGATGCAGCAGTAAATTGCATTTTCTCACGTTGAGTTTTATTTAGCCTTGGGGAAGCAGGGGGCTGCTGAGGTCAGCACCATTGACGGGCAACCAGACAACAGCGCTGTATCTCTCAGCTCAACAGAGCAACACAGATTATATCAGCATTTTCATCTTACTCTTGTTTCATTGGCAGAAGCTTGGAACACAGAGCAGAAGCTGAATCTACCTTTAATGTATTCTTTATTTGTTGCTGATCTCTGAAGCTGCTGTTTTGTGTTGTTTATCTTAGACTGTGGACAGACCAAAAGACTGGTACAAGACTATGTTCAAACAGATTCATGTTGTGCAGAAACCAGGTAAGGCAAAGCATTCTGTCTTTTGCATGCTGCTTGTGATTACATCCAAACCTTTTTCTATGAACAGGGAACTTTCTTTTATGTAAAAGCCTTTTTCAGCTCTTGACATTCTTATGCAGTCCAATGAATTTACTCCAATTAGACCTAAATTCATTATTAGAATTATATATTCTATGGATGAATTCTGATGTCTTTGATGTAGTGTTTTTGTATAATCAGTCATTTTATAACCATTATGAAATTCTGTAGATGAAACACATCTGCTCTTGTTGATTGCTCATGGATCATGCTGTCTAAGGGCACAGTCTGCAGAGAAGAGAATTGACATGCTCCAAAAAATGACAATAAAACAGCTTTATTCAGCAGACCATGGATTAGAGCTGCATCACTGCTGGAACCTGACTGTGCAGCTCCAGCACTATCTGTCAGAATGTTGCCCTGGGGATTATGGGGGTCGAGGGATGGGCGCGGTGGACAGGGACGCCACCTGATCTCCTCCTCTGACTCATTATGCTCAATTGTCTTTCTTTTTAAGTCTGTTTTCTGCTGGCAAAATAGATATTTTGGTTTGTTCATGTTGACTGCACTATTTGGTTTTATGTAATTTTGCTTAAGGCTGGAACCAATCTGTTTCCGCAGAACTTGAAAATTCGGGTGTACGTAATGCCACTTATACCACTACGAATCTTGGTATGTATCTTTTTTTGTATAGAATTAAACAGTGTCAGTGGTTATGGTCATAGACTCAGCATTGCTGTGTTTATTGCATTGGGATTTGCTGTGCATAGAGCCTAGAAGATCATTCCACTTTTCTTTTTTTTTTTAGAAACATGTGGTCCATCAAATGCCGTCCAAGCACACCCTGCACATAAGAGCAGTACATACAGACCCATCACCAAGAGCATCTCTGACAACGGCACGTGTGGCTTTAGAGCTCCAACCTCCTCCCCCCTGCCCACCTCGTCATCGGCTCAGCCCAGATCACATGACCAGGACATACACAAGGGAGGCAGCAGCACACCCAACATGTGAGATCCAATATATGAACCAGAAAAAACAGTGGTTGCATTTGTCTGAAGTAATGTAACTGTATGCTTGGGATTGCTGGGGTTATACTGTTGGAAAATTCATGATATGACTGCCTACCCTTCACTTCAGCCAGTGTGTGCTTAAGTCATGAATCTTCAGCCGGAAGAGGGAACATGGTGTATAGTGTTCATTACCAGCCGTGACCTTTATACAAAATTGCAGCTATCATTATATTATATTATATTATATTATATTATATTATATTGTGTAAAATTTGCATTGCTTGTCTCCTGCTCTCAGGAATGAATGGGATCCTCCAGATAGAAAAGTGGACACTCGCAAATACAGAGCAGAGCCCCGCAGTATTTTTGATTATGAGCCAGGGAAATCTTCCATTCTAGAGCAGGAGCGAGCGGTAAGTTCACTCTTGGGTTTTTCATTAAAGAGCGTTATTATTAGAGCTGTTTTTGCAAGCATACGAGATGAGCTTCTGACATTTAAGTGATTTTCTTTGATCAATACACCATAATAATGTGGCAATTTAATTTCAGTTTCCCCATAAATCCTTAGTGCTCCACTGTGTGATACATAGATCTCATTTAGACTCGGTCATTTCATGCTTCTGGAGTATCAGGATAGAATTTATCTGTTTCAAACTCAGCTATAAAAGCACCCAAGACACATTTTTAACAGATATAAAACTGATTGTGCAAACCAGTTTGGGAGGTGGTTTGACAGGCATTGTAGGCATAAATGTATCTATATTTCTAAGCCACATTTGTCAGCCAAATTCCTTTCCATTGTTTTGATCATGGCAAGAGAGCCCCTGGACTGCTTAATAGAGACATTGCTGTTCCTTCAGTTTACACGATTAGAAATTAGTAGCCTGTATTACTGTTCAGTCGAGCTGGTTAGCCTCAATTAAGTCGCAGTTTGGTTGTCGTCTTTCACTGTCTCACTGGAATAAATTGCATTTAAATGGATGTGGTTCATGACAGGATTGACTTGTACAGGAGGCTAATTACTTTTGGTGCACAGAGCAGCACAGGCAATTCCAATTTGTTAATTAGCTGATTTGAGTATTATACACCACATATCAACATTTGACTACCAATGCAGGAGTCAATGCAGGAGGTAAAAATATCAAGATTACAATCCATGTACCAGTCACATGATAGGACCGTGTGTAAATAGGATCACAGAAATAGCAGCAAGCTCATAAAGCAAATGGTAATGGTAACCTGTTTGAAAATGAAAGTGATAAAATCACTGTCAGTGTGCTATGACCGTAGGCAAAAGAGCAGGTATCATTACATAAAATCAATAATCCAGTCCAAATGTGTCACTAGTGCCAGCAGCCATCAGTACAATTAATGTTGCACTGCACCTGTTAATGGGCTAGATTATGAAATGTTTCTGAATAAACTGCAGATACCCAGTCTGTTTTAAGATTCAGTCATTTTGGCTGCAAAATTTCAGAAGTGAAATTTCAATTTTGTTTGACTTTGCATTATTTGATTTTAGGAAAATTGCATCATTGACCAACAGGCCTATTGATTTGACTGTGTTGACAGCTGATGACCCTTTTATAATATTCAGGAAAATCAGAATAGACCGTATTTAAGTGTCCAAGCAAAAATATTTTATTTCCCACCGGCTATAAGTAAACGCTAATGCAATCAGTATTATCTTTATTGTTGTGGTTTTACTGTTTATAGTAGTAAGTCACTAGTAGTAGGCAAGTAAGTCACCTTGCTTATTGCTATGGTAGCTTCTTGGCTAACCACAGCTGCACAGAAGTTACCCTACTACTGTCATCTCTATCAGTGTTCAAATGGACTGATCTGCTTTAATAACGTTCACTTTCATGTTGTTGTTAAAATGAAGGAATCCTCATACTCATAAAAAAAATCCTCATGTTATAGTTTACTTCATAGAAAAGAACAAATCACAGATATTAAAATTTAATAGAAAAATAGATTTGTAATTTTTCAGGTTGATAATGAACCATCACAGATCAAAAACTGTTCATCCCATTGAAAATTGATGGTGAAATTTTTTTTTAAAATGGCCCATGACAATTCTCCATACTGCCAAGATGATCTTTCAACCACTATGCTATAAAGCTGGTACCAGCTTGATGAAGACTATTGTTTTCATTAGTGAAGTCAATAGTCTTTAATAATTGCATAAGTTCCCTATTGAGTAATTCCATGTTTTTTTCTCTACTTGATCTGAGAAATCACATGCCATAAATGAATTTGTTTGAGATACATTTTACAAAGATGCTTCACTGCAAAAGCTCCTGACCTAACTAAGACTTGCAATCTTATTTCTAGCCTAAAAGTCTTCTTGATCTTGTTTTGAGAATAATATACTATATAAGAGTAAGAGTAAGATTATTAAGATTAAGATTAAGATTATTAAGATATTTTTCCCTATTTCAAGAAATCTTATCTAGTGTAAATCTAATGAATATCTTTAGATAGGAAACATGTCTTAAAACAATCTTTATATACATAATATATAATATAGTATATTTATAGTATATATAGTATATAGTATATTATATAGTATATTATTGTCAAAACAAGATCACAAAGACTTTTAGGCTAGAAATAAGATTGCAAGTCTTGGTTAAATCAGCATTTTTTGCAGTGTTGTTTTTGGGTGAACATGCTGTAAGTGTGATAAATACATAACTTGTGCCAGTTGTTGTTTTTCTGTCATTAGTGAGTTACCTGACTTGCTTTCTGCCCCAACATGGATTTTTTTTGCCAGCCCTGATCATCGAAGGGGAAAACCACACACGTCTTACGTAACTGTGGCTTTATAAATACAGTGTAATTACATTAATTAGGCGTTACCAAGGCTGTTCCTTAATTTGATCAATTAAATCAACTACTCCTTAAAACCAGTTTGGTGTTGCTTTTATAATGGTATAATGTCTATGCTAGGAGTTAATTGTAATGTTTCAGAAGTGTTTATGGTCCCGAGCAAGAAGACACACTGTTATTAGTAATCACGTTCGCCAGCTGGTGCGGTAGTATAATGGTGTCCCACTGCCCTCTACTGGATGGGAAAAGGCACAGCAGTTCTCTTGTACATTGCCCTACTTTTGTTGGGTTATTTAGGAAGTTCTACAGGTAATGCAGCGGTCTCTGAATGACCTCAAAGCATTCACAGTTTCTATAGGATCAAAACCATTACTCATTTAGACACCTGCATTTCTGTGACTATAACTACTACCTCTCATTCCTGCCTTCCATCATATCCATCTCTCCTGCCCCCTGCAAACCAGAAGAGTAACTTAAACCCAGATGAGCTAGATTTAGAGAATGAACCCTGGTATAAGTTCTTTGCTGAGCTGGAGTTTGGACGGCCGGTAAGTGAGGTGCAGTTTTGTGTTTGTTGTGGTGCTGCTAGCATGTCACTTGTGGTTGGTGTGAAGCTTGCTAGTTTAGACGGCCACACTTGCTGTTTTACTGCTGTAGAATGGAATGACTGGCTGGAACGAGCAGAAACACTGAGAGCAGGCTGTTAAAGTGTGTGCAGATCAAGAGGTGATCTCATTACTAGAAGTGTTCTGCTCCCTCCTTCCAGCATTTTGGCTTTGTGCATTGGGTGTCTGTGTCTTTCATACATTAAACCTTTGGGGGCAGGTGTTGCAAATAACAGGTTTGATTTTAACAGCACTTGCATGATAACCTAGTTCTTTAATTTACTGTATAAGATCATTGTAAATAGGGATGCACTGATATAGAATTTCTATACTGATTAAATATTTGAAAATTTGTGTGTGTGTGTGTGTGTGTGTGTGTGTGTGTGTGTGAACAATTCTTAAAATTCAGAGTAACATGTAACAAGATTTTGTTCATTTTGAGCCACTTTTATTGGTCCAAATATTTTGATAGCAGCAAATGTAAGACAAGTTAAAACTCATAACACAGCCTTCCCACTCTCTGGGTATGTAGGCTAATCCTCTCTTTCCTCTCATCTCTCAGAGTGATGCTAGGCAAGACAGGCACTTCTTACCTTTCTTCCTGTGATGCTTTGTTAGTGGCAATTATAAAAAATGTGATGGCTGGCTTCATATGAGTTAACTTTTTCATATTATAGCAGGAGACATAGGACCACAAAATTGAACCTCTATTTTTTTATGTGTGATTCAGAAATCAAATTCAATTTGTTATAATTATATTTTAAAGGAAACTGTAACGATACACAACTGTAATAAATGTCATTGTCTCCTTATCACACAATTACCAAAAAGGCCCCAGATTTTTACCAGTAATTCTCCCAGTGACCCTCAAACATACGTAAGCCTATTTTGCCATATCCTAGAATGGATTTCTGTAAAATCCCCGTACTGATTAAAGAAAAAGTCAAATTGTTTGGTGTGGATGGTTGGAAGTAGTAGCTTTCTTTGGGTTCCCTTTAAATACTGAGGTAATTATTAGCTTTCTGCACTGCAAAACATATAGATATGACATTACTAATATCCCAGGAAGGAACAGATTTAAATGTTCAATTGTTTTCAATTGTGCAGTTTATCACTGCATTCAAAGAATGTTCAAATGAACATTTTATTTTGACTCTTCTAGTCTGGCGTGGTGGTTTAACCTCTATGCCATCACTTTTAAAAGAAATAAAAATGCATAGCCCTAGTGGCTGTGCCTGTCAGTCTATGTGCAAGGTAAAAAGAGATATATGCATCTCATATTTAATAATATATTAAATATATAATATATTAAATATATTAAATTATATTATTATATAATAATTACATTCCCTCTATCAAAATATTGTCCATCCTTAATTGTAATTATATAATAGTTGCCATGACTAATGTCAGGTATCGTGCAGTGTGTTTTACACTGTATGGACAAAAGTATTGGGACTAAGTATTATGCTGAAGCATTAAGATTGCCCTTCACAGCCCAAACCCTGAAAAACAGGTGTGTCCTAATACTTTTGTCCATATAGTTTAGTTGTGTGCTTTGGTACAGTAGCATGCCCTGTGATTCTTATTCTGCAGTCAGGTAACTACTTCCTTTTTCTCCCATCATACCTGTGCCTCTGCCATCTCCACTACCCTTCCTGCTTTCTCTTCCTTCTCTGGGTCAAGCCTCCTAAAAAACACCTGGATTATGATCCAGAGAGCGCTCACCGAATCCAATATGAGGTAATCAGTGAGTGGAGGGAGGGGGTGAATGACTAGGTAAATGACTGAAATAGTGAGCGAGTCATTGGTTGAATGAGTGAAGACGCAGCGGATGAATCTGAGACATATCAATCGGATTCATTATCTTCTTTGTTCTTTCCTGCCCATTTATTCACCATCAAATCATCAAAACCATACACCCACTATGTCACTTACAGAAAAGTGTATTGTTGTATTCTCTCTCTCTATTTCTCTCTCTGTCTCTCTATCTCTCTCTCTCTCTCTCTCTCTCTCTCTCTCTATATATATATATATATATATATATATATATATATATAGAGAGAGAGAGAGAGAGAGAGAGAGAGAGAGATAGAGAGACAGAGAGAGAAATAGAGAGAGAGAATACAACAATACACTTTTCTGTAAGTGACATAGTGGGTGTATGGTTTTGATGATTTGATGGTGAATAAATGGGCAGGAAAGAACAAAGAAGATAATGAATCCGATTGATATGTCTCAGATTCATCCGCTGCGTCTTCACTCATTCAACCAATGACTCGCTCACTATTTCAGTCATTTACCTAGTCATTCACCCCCTCCCTCCACTCACTGATTACCTCATATTGGATTCGGTGAGCGCTCTCTGGATCATAATCCAGGTGTTTTTTAGGAGGCTTGACCCAGAGAAGGAAGAGAAAGCAGGAAGGGTAGTGGAGATGGCAGAGGCACAGGTATGATGGGAGAAAAAGGAAGTAGTTACCTGACTGCAGAATAAGAATCACAGGGCATGCTACTGTACCAAAGCACACAACTAAACTATATGGACAAAAGTATTAGGACACACCTGTTTTTCAGGGTTTGGGCTGTGAAGGGCAATCTTAATGCTTCAGCATAATACTTAGTCCCAATACTTTTGTCCATACAGTGTAAAACACACTGCACGATACCTGACATTAGTCATGGCAACTATTATATAATTACAATTAAGGATGGACAATATTTTGATAGAGGGAATGTAATTATTATATAATAATATAATTTAATATATTTAATATATTATATATTTAATATATTATTAAATATGAGATGCATATATCTCTTTTTACCTTGCACATAGACTGACAGGCACAGCCACTAGGGCTATGCATTTTTATTTCTTTTAAAAGTGATGGCATAGAGGTTAAACCACCACGCCAGACTAGAAGAGTCAAAATAAAATGTTCATTTGAACATTCTTTGAATGCAGTGATAAACTGCACAATTGAAAACAATTGAACATTTAAATCTGTTCCTTCCTGGGATATTAGTAATGTCATATCTATATGTTTTGCAGTGCAGAAAGCTAATAATTACCTCAGTATTTAAAGGGAACCCAAAGAAAGCTACTACTTCCAACCATCCACACCAAACAATTTGACTTTTTCTTTAATCAGTACGGGGATTTTACAGAAATCCATTCTAGGATATGGCAAAATAGGCTTACGTATGTTTGAGGGTCACTGGGAGAATTACTGGTAAAAATCTGGGGCCTTTTTGGTAATTGTGTGATAAGGAGACAATGACATTTATTACAGTTGTGTATCGTTACAGTTTCCTTTAAAATATAATTATAACAAATTGAATTTGATTTCTGAATCACACATAAAAAAATAGAGGTTCAATTTTGTGGTCCTATGTCTCCTGCTATAATATGAAAAAGTTAACTCATATGAAGCCAGCCATCACATTTTTTATAATTGCCACTAACAAAGCATCACAGGAAGAAAGGTAAGAAGTGCCTGTCTTGCCTAGCATCACTCTGAGAGATGAGAGGAAAGAGAGGATTAGCCTACATACCCAGAGAGTGGGAAGGCTGTGTTATGAGTTTTAACTTGTCTTACATTTGCTGCTATCAAAATATTTGGACCAATAAAAGTGGCTCAAAATGAACAAAATCTTGTTACATGTTACTCTGAATTTTAAGAATTGTTCACACACACACACACACACACACACACACACACACACAAATTTTCAAATATTTAATCAGTATAGAAATTCTATATCAGTGCATCCCTATTTACAATGATCTTATACAGTAAATTAAAGAACTAGGTTATCATGCAAGTGCTGTTAAAATCAAACCTGTTATTTGCAACACCTGCCCCCAAAGGTTTAATGTATGAAAGACACAGACACCCAATGCACAAAGCCAAAATGCTGGAAGGAGGGAGCAGAACACTTCTAGTAATGAGATCACCTCTTGATCTGCACACACTTTAACAGCCTGCTCTCAGTGTTTCTGCTCGTTCCAGCCAGTCATTCCATTCTACAGCAGTAAAACAGCAAGTGTGGCCGTCTAAACTAGCAAGCTTCACACCAACCACAAGTGACATGCTAGCAGCACCACAACAAACACAAAACTGCACCTCACTTACCGGCCGTCCAAACTCCAGCTCAGCAAAGAACTTATACCAGGGTTCATTCTCTAAATCTAGCTCATCTGGGTTTAAGTTACTCTTCTGGTTTGCAGGGGGCAGGAGAGATGGATATGATGGAAGGCAGGAATGAGAGGTAGTAGTTATAGTCACAGAAATGCAGGTGTCTAAATGAGTAATGGTTTTGATCCTATAGAAACTGTGAATGCTTTGAGGTCATTCAGAGACCGCTGCATTACCTGTAGAACTTCCTAAATAACCCAACAAAAGTAGGGCAATGTACAAGAGAACTGCTGTGCCTTTTCCCATCCAGTAGAGGGCAGTGGGACACCATTATACTACCGCACCAGCTGGCGAACGTGATTACTAATAACAGTGTGTCTTCTTGCTCGGGACCATAAACACTTCTGAAACATTACAATTAACTCCTAGCATAGACATTATACCATTATAAAAGCAACACCAAACTGGTTTTAAGGAGTAGTTGATTTAATTGATCAAATTAAGGAACAGCCTTGGTAACGCCTAATTAATGTAATTACACTGTATTTATAAAGCCACAGTTACGTAAGACGTGTGTGGTTTTCCCCTTCGATGATCAGGGCTGGCAAAAAAAATCCATGTTGGGGCAGAAAGCAAGTCAGGTAACTCACTAATGACAGAAAAACAACAACTGGCACAAGTTATGTATTTATCACACTTACAGCATGTTCACCCAAAAACAACACTGCAAAAAATGCTGATTTAACCAAGACTTGCAATCTTATTTCTAGCCTAAAAGTCTTTGTGATCTTGTTTTGACAATAATATACTATATAATATACTATATACTATATATACTATAAATATACTATATTATATATTATGTATATAAAGATTGTTTTAAGACAT
>JBBPDH010000001.1:41080457-41090706 GCA_037974565.1 Clupeocharax schoutedeni | reverse complement strand
TCCAGGGAGACTGCCCCCTGTAGTTAGGGAATGGAAGTCGCTTTGGATAAAAGCGTCTGCTAAATGCTGTAAATGTAGTAGTAGTAATAGTAGTAGTGGTAGTAGTGGTAGTAGTAGTGGTAATAGTGGTGTTGGTAGTAGTAGTAGTAGTAGTAGTGGTAGTAGTAGTAGTGGTAGTAGTGGTAGTAGTACTAGTAGTAGTAGTGGTAGTAGTGGTAGTAGTAGTAGTAGTGGTAATAGTGGTGTTGGTAGTAGTAGTAGTAGTAGTAGTGGTAGTAGTAGTAGTGGTAGTAGTACTAGTAGTAGTACTAGTAGTGGTAGTAGTGGTAGTAGTGGTAGTAGTAGTAGTAGTAGTAGTGGTAGTAGTAGTGGTAGCAGTAGTAGTAGTAGTGGTAGTAGTGGTAGTAGTAGTAGTGGTAGTAGTAGTAGTGGTAGTATTAGTAGTAGTCGTGGTAGTAGTGGTAGTAGTAGTAGTAGTAGTAGTAGTAGTAGTAGAAGTAGTATTCAAACTACAAATAAAAATATGACCAAAAATATATTACAGTGTTTGGGTAGACATCGACAAAAGCCACTGTATAACCGATATATATGTATATATAGTAAAATACATCCTGTCTGCATGACCTCTGTGTTTGGAAATAAAATGTCAGCAAATTATGAAAACAATATCAACACGCATTTAATTCACACTCCCAGTCAAACTGCATTTTCACTCCAAACCTACATTCCAATTAAACACGCCTCTGTTTTCCTGTGTCTTTTCATTGTGTTGCCTGTTGTGAGAGAGTAGAGTAATGTCAATGCCGAGAAACTGTAAATGAACGCACTTAACCGTCTGACTAGGTCTTTTGCTTTTTATCATAAATAGCTATAATTACCAGTATAGTGTCTTTCTGTCTCTCTCTTTCTTTCTCTCTCTCACTCTCTCTCCTTCATACACACTGTCACATTTATCCTTCCATCTCCAATCCGCCTCCTAATACAGAAACCATTTTTTCCTTTTTTGAGAACGCTCCTCTTTTCTCTGTCTGTAGATGTCACTCTTGTATACTAAATGGATCTGCAGACTCTTACACTCAGGCGTACATACCCTTGCCTAAGAATGCATGCCAGTGACTTAAAATGAGATACCGAAAAAAAGAGAGATGTGTCGTGTCTTTGAAAAATGTTTAAAGATAATGTTTTCCAGTTTAAAGTAACTTTCTGAAGGTTTTTATTTTGTGGAGAAGACGAAAACTCATGACCATCCGACAAAACAATCAGCGAGAGCGTAAGTCGCAGCAGTTTATTCTTTATTTGATCTTAAACTTGTCTTTTTTTTTCTTTTATGCACTTGGAATTCTTTCATTTATGATTAATTAAACTTAAACCAATTATTCAAAGGAACAAATGTCTGTATGTTACTGGATTCATGTTTTTACCTTCTTCTGTATGCTTTATTAGTGCACATATTTTGGCTGTCAGTACAAAACCCGTCTCTTCATTATGTCTCTTTCTTTATTTTTTGACATAGTTTGAAAATATCCGTCACCTTATATAATGTGTAAAAAAATCACAATGTTCGGACTAATAGAAATGGTTCAAAATTGCTTAGAGGAGCATCTTGTCCCATTAACTTCAATTCAAAGTTAGAATGATTTTTCCTTTTCCTGTAAAATTCCCATTTTGTAGATACAAGGTTTTCTCCTGACAGCAACAGTATAGATTTGTACTGTAAATGTGTGTAATTGTTTATTTTTGTAGTTATGCTGTTCTACGACTTCAACTGTCTTAAAACCTGCTATTTAAGGTCCCGTCATAAAATCATTGCAGAATAATAAGTACACCAAATGCTTTTACAATGCAACTAGATGAAGTATTCATTATGAAAGTATCCAGTTAGATTTCATCACTGATGTTTAGGATCGGTGCATCAGTGAGTTATTTCGTGTAGTGGAAGACGAGAGTATAATAATACATGTGAAGGGAGGACACTCGTTTTCCCCCAGTGTGACATAATGTCAAAATAAAGTTATTCCAGTGACAACAAGTGTTTCAGTCTGACCTCATATCTCATATTTTTACTCTGATAAACAGATACAGTCCCATTTAGACATGCACACACAGACACACACACACACACACACACACATGCACGCTGAATGAATTATGTGAATATATCTGCTCAGCTCCAGCGGACAGCTCTCAGCCTGACGAGCCTTTGCTCTCTGATTAACTCCAAAATGTATCTTTCAGGCATTTATTATCAATTTAGGTTTTATCTGGGCTTTACAGGCGGTGTGAAATCTCACCCTCATACCAGTAATTAAGGTGAGCCCCGGCGCTTAAGTGTGTCTTGATTTGTGGCGATTATGGGGCGCTGGGGCTGAAAAGCGCACCGCTGTGACCTCCGGGGGCATGCTGAAGTGCTACTGGCTGCAGCCACTGCTTATTTAATTGATCTCCACAGCTTTACATTCAAATATCATTGCGGCACCGAGCAGCTCCAGATGGGTTTTGTTCCTCAGCGCGGCTGAAGGGGAGATTATTCACCGTGCAGATTTGACCTGATGGCTTCTCTCTCTTCTCTCTCTCTCCCATTTTGTTTGTTCGCCCTGTGACTTGTGGCTGTGTCTCAAACATCATCTCCAGCCGCTTTTAATGAATTCCAGTCGCTGAGATATTAGCTCCAAAAAATCTCCCTAAGCTTGTTTCCTTTACTTGATTCAAGTGAATATGGATGTATGTCGAAAATGAAACGTATTTCCTCATATCTAATATTGCATATACATTTTAAATGTCAGGAAAAATGCATACTGACATATTTATTGACTTTGGTATTTACAGTCATCTACATGATTACTGGCATATTTGGTAAAGATGGGTATGAAAATTAGGACACAGGACAAAAATGTCTTGGTGGTCACAGGAGTATCATAGTACTTCTCACATATCAGATTGCTTTTAAAGTTGGAAGAAAACAAAAACATTTAGAAAAGTTTTTAATGGCTCCATTAAATTCTCATGTAGAAGATAAAATGGAATCATGTTCTCATTCATATTGGACTTTTAAGTTCCTCTGAGTATTCAAAAATTTCTAAGTGGTCATCACTGACTTTTCACTAGGGTATAAATATGAGGCGACACAGAGGCCAAACTTCTTTAGTCATTCATCAGCATGGGAAGGTTACAATTAAATGAGTTTTAACCTTCACAGTTTTAACCTTACAAAAGTAGCTACACTGCTGAAAATGTCCATAGATTGACAAGGTGGGTGTAGGAAGCAAAGAAGGATGGTTAAACAATCTTTCCCACTGTTAAGTGTGGTGATGGATCGATTATATTTTGGGGGCTGTTATGCCTCTAAATGACTTGGGAACCCTACTAGGATAATAGGCCATTTAAGTACTAGAGGATTCTAAATGTAAATGTGAACATTTCTGCTGGTAATATAAAATTTGGTTGTGGTTCCACAGAATAGTAATACAAAACATGCGTCCACATTCACACTGGTTTTAACAGAAAGGGAACATGCATGTCAGTTTAAGCTAGAACATATGTATTGACATTTGGCACATTTGCAATTGACGTGCCATCGTTTTGGGTTGGTGTAGTAGAAGAGATTGAACTGTCAAAAAAATGAAGAAACAAGAGCAATTTGCAAAATAAATAAATAAATAAATAAATGACGCAAGATAGATAGACCAAAAATGCGAGGGATATACAAAAGCTCAGGCTCAAAAGCGTGCCGTTTCCAAAAAAAAAAACAAAAACAGCACAGGAACACTCTGTAATTCAAAATGCATTTTCCTTTGCACTAATTTGACAATAACACACAATCACACAGTGGTTAAGTACTGAAATTCCACATTATCGGAGAGGAGGAAAAGACAGAGGGAGGGAGGGGGAGAATGAAAAGACAGGATAATGAAGAGAGAGAGAGAGAGAGAGTATGTCAGGAGAAATTAAAAAGAGAATGATGGACAAAAGAATAAGAGGAAGAGAGAAAACAGAGAAAGAAATCGAGAGAAAAGAAAGAGAAACAAATAAGTGTTGGAAGAAGAGAGAGAGAAGGAGGAGAGAGAGAGAGAGTGTAAGAGGAAACTTAAAGAGAACGACTGACAAAAGAATGATAGAAAAGGAGAAGGGATGGAGAAAGAAACAAAAAAGAAGGAGCATGTCTTATGTTGGAAGAAGAAAGTGAGAAGGAGGAGAGAGAGAGAGACAGACAGACAGACAGAGGGAGACAGAGAGAGGTTGGGAGATGAAAGAACAGACTGATGGAAGAAAAAAAGGGGGGAGTAGAGTTAGAGAAAAAGAGAGACAGAGAAATGAAAAGACAGGGTGATGGAAGAAGAGAGGAGGAGAGGTGAAAAATGAGAGGGGAAAAAAGAAAGGCAGTGAGTGTCATCGGTGGTGAATAAGGAAGTGATGGGCATCCTCTCGGCCGTCTGGTCGGCACTGATTTTAATGAGTCATTTCGATGCACGCTATGAAGATTAGGAGCCAGTGACGGCAAAGCACCATCTGTAAGGTAGCCGAGCGGTCACAGTAATCCTTCTCGTGCACACTGGCAGAAGGAGTGATGGTATGGCAAGGTCACTACAGGTGGAGGGCTGAACACAGTGACAGGACTAGGAGAGGAAAAGCTGGTTCTTTCAAAGCTATAATGAGACGTCACTGCATTTCCGCCGAAATGAGTCAAACCGATACAAGTCAAATGCAGTGAGGAGCCTCAAGCCGGTTGAATCCTTCATTTCAGCAATAATTATCAGTGTCTGCCTCATGTCCTAATAGTACACTAGATTTCAGCAATTTTAGCACTGATTGGTGAAGACTGTTCAGTTTCCCCTGCAGTGCCTTCTGACATAAAACTGAGTGAAATGCCTCCAGTATCAAGTGTTTTTCAGTTGCCAAGTGGTGTCAAATATCTCAAAGCAAGCTGTAAAGGCATGAGCACACCTTGGCTATTGGCAGCAAATTATACAGGGTGAATCATTCAGCGCAAAATATGTTCTTCTGTTCATTATTTTTGCAAGGACACATATACTCTTAATGCTAAACAAGTACCCATTTCATTCTTTAATGGCCAAAGGCGGCATGAATGACACATATGACTCACGATGAATAGAGCTCAGTTAATGTGCTCGCGCTCGGCTCTATGCCGCGTCCTCTGTGGTTTTCTCATTTGGACAGTTCTACAACAGACGTTCTCTTGCTTAACCATACAATGAAGTACAACCTAAAGACAGACTTCAAGAGTCACTGGACTTGGCCAAAACATCTTCCTCCATAATAGACCACTCTATAACACAGACGCTGCTCTGTGGGTTCAAAATAAAGCATCTTCAAAGGTTCATGGTATGGATAGAACAATCCAAAAGATTATAGATTAAATGTAGCATTCATTCGATTTAGGAATTACACAGCAGTCAGTTAGATCAGGGGTCATTACGGAGTCTTAGGCGGCATTAACACTGTTGCAGGAAATGCACGTTACACACTGCCTTGTACAGCAGCAAAATTTGACAACATCAGCACTCAAGGTGGCAACCTAGCTATCGGAAGAACTAAAACATGCTAAACACAAATTTACAACTGAATACTTATGATTCAAGAAAACCTGAAATATAGATCGTGTACATTTTGTGATATTGTACAGCAATTAGCCTACCATCAGCATCCACCGGGGTGGAGGTAGCTCAGTGGATAGGATACTTGCCTCTGGACCAAGAGGTCATGGGTTCGAATCCTACCTTCAGCACCACCACTGGGTCCCTGAGCAAGACCCTTAACCCCAAGTTGCTCCAGGTAGAGAATGAAAGTCGCTTTGGATAAAAGCGTCTGATAAGTGCTGTAAATGTAATCAGCATTGGTCGTACATTTGAAGGTCAGTGCAGCACAGTCTCTGCAAAACCCTTTGTCTTGATAGTGTAAAGGCTGTTTTAAAGAGTCTATAACAAAAACAGTCTGTTTGAATTCAAGGGACGAAGAGAGACAAGAAAACGTGGATTATCATTAGGTTTGGTACACAAAATGCCTGAGTGTTGTAAGTAGGCCACAGAAAAAAAACTACATAACAAAACACATGAAAAATATTGGATTTTGGTCCTTTGGAGTTGCAAATCTCATTTACATAAATGGTTCTTTAAAGAACCATCCAGTTCTTTAGGGAACTAAACATATGGCATCACTCCAAAGAGTTTAAGGCCTGACTGCCTAGAAAGTTATTATCACCCATTGTACAACGGATAAAAACTAAGGATGAGCAGAGGACAAAACTCCCTCTATGGAGCAAAATTTTGATTGTGTGCTTAAATGTATACAAATTACTGCTGATGAGGACAGTGTTTATCGTGTAATATCCCTAGCTTTTAAACAGCATACATAGAGCCAGCTCTTCAGGTGTTCATTTGAATAGAGCAAGCTGAATGAGTGTTTCTGTAATTGATCCCTGGGGAACAAAGACGTCTCGACCAGACAAACTTGCGTTTTCCCCAATTACTGATGCCGTATCGCCTTCTCTGTGTGCTCCTAACTAGAAGCAGAGCACACAGCGCAGTCAGGGCCCTCACGACTGCTGAAACTGAACAGCCACAAAAACAGTAATAGGCTTATTATTCAGTTTGCAATTTTATGACTTATTATTCAGTAACTAACATGTAGCTAATCTGTAGCAATTATAAGAGTAAAAAAGTCTGGGCCCACATATAGGCAGACACATACAGACCTAATGTCTCAAAAGGCAAACCGCTGTCTCCTTTGACTCATTAATATTTGCCCCCAGAGTACTTGGTGCTCATGCATGTCTTTGTCATAGCAAAGTAAATCAGCATGTGGAACTAGAGCTTGTGTAGTTCAGTGTTTTTATTGCTATATAAGAGAAGCTCCATGTTGCTCCATGTACTATGAAAATAAGTAAGTGAGTCAGCAAACACATTCAAAATTAGCATTGCTTTGGGAAAACAATATTGATCTGTTTTGTCAGAGTAACAAGGTCACTGAATGTGAAGTCTGCTACATGAGTTTGTTGCTCTGAAAAGGTGATTTTTGACAAAAATTTTTTTTTTAATTTTAAAAATGGGCTTCGTTGGAGCCCACTCCTGTGCAGGCATCCTTAAATTTAATTTCTTCAAAGGTTCTTTAGTAGAGGTTATATATTACGATTGCTGGTTAAATGATTTTCAGCTGTGATGGAAACCTGTCGTGTATCGCTCTTCACACATTTTCTAATTAACACCGAAACGGTTCTGCCATTCAGTGCCTTGACACTGAGAATTCACATTACTGACAAAGAATAGTACATCCAGAGGTAGATTTGTCATAACAGCTTTTGTGTTTAAAGGCCTTAAAGGGTTGATGGGTTATACAGCGACCATCTGTGGGGTAAGGTGTGACATGTTTCTGAATTCGAAACTTTGGTAGACTGTTATGTAATTTCGAGGCTCGGCACGCAGATGCCTTTTCACTAAATGCATCTCGTGACCTTAATAATCAAGGAGGATTATAAAATGTCACAAAATCACTTAACATCTTAATCTTTCTTTCTTCAGCCTTGTAACTCCATACCTTTCATAGTGATTTGTAGCAGTTGATGAATAATACGTTTTGAGATTAATAAGAGTGAAATACACCTAGAGCTGAAAGGGTTAAATCGCTGGGGACAGGGCTCAGGCTGCTGGAGGTCTAGGCCAGGGCTGTGTGCCACTGCAGAAGAGCGTGGCGGGCACAGGGATGGCACCTGTTTGGCTGTGGGTCGAGCTAATGATGGGCTCGCAGGTGAGCAGCCCCTAGTGGTAATCAGTAACTCACTCGCCACCACTCCATCACCACAACACTGGAGCTGATCTCAGCACTGCCTGCCATGTCCTACAGAGAGCAGCGAACTTGTCCTCCGAATACACACACATTATACACAAAGACACACACACACACACACACACACACTTTTCCTTTAGGAGGTCAGGATGTGTTCTATGGCCCTAACATGAATAGCATATCCATTGGACTAATATAGATTTCTATTTACAAAAGGTTCTTCAAGGGTTCTGTAGTATAGGCATCAGTTATTTAGGGAACCATGACAGCTCAAAGTACCATTTGAATAATTAAATGATATTTGCATTGTTAAAATTGCAAAAAATATTCTCAATGATAGAAAACCTGTTGCATCTGGTTCTTTATGATTGTCCTATAGCCCTTAGCCCTTTTAGCTAAGAGTGTAGTTTTATTTTATTCATATGTCTTCTAATTTTATGGATGTAAAATTGTAAAAAAAAAACAACAACACCTAACTTGTATGAGACCTTTACATTATGTGCCGGTGCTTTAGATTTTGAAATGGTTTTTTTTTAACATTCAGACTTGTTTGAAGGTTTACTTTAAAGAATTGGGCACTGTCAGACAATTTAGACAGCATTTTATCCTTATTCTTTAATACTTGTTTAATTAAAGGAATAAAACTTAAATATATACGTTAATACACATGTGTAATGCCATTAGTTGCACAATTAGAGGGTTATTAGTTGTCCAAATATAACTACAAAGTTACTAGGAATGCTTAATATGAAGTAGAACCAAATTGTTCTTTCTAGTACAACCTTTGTTTTGTATATAAAGCTGGTTTGTGGTATCTTTATAGCAAAAAGGCACTATATGAATAAAACTGTGCTGAGCTGAGCACCTGGCCCAGTTTGGAATGAAGAGGAGCCAGAGGTGAACCCGTCCCACCTCTTTGGAGTCTGGAGTTCTTGGCATTGTGACTGGAGACTCAGCTCCACTCCTGGCTACCTTTCCTCTCCTCCTCTGGCTTTGGCCTGGTCTGTGGATGTGGACGCGGGCGACTGAACAGCTGGCCTCCTCCTGTCCTGCTTGGACATGGCAGGCCGTGAGTTTTATTAGTGATGCCCAGTGCACCAGCTGATCCTCTCTGAGGGTCGCTGTCACGCTGATGTCTTCATCGCTAACCAGAGCAGACGCCCGCTCCTGGCAGCCACTGGAGGTGACAACAAATCCAATTATCTCCCCTCCATGGTGCCCAGGCAGCCAGGGCCAGTGTGACAGGGATGGGAGGACGAGGGGGACAGGCAAAAGAGTGCCCTGCCCACCGTCAACAGACACTCATGCTCTCTTAATAATAAAGGTGCCAAAACAGGTTCTTTGGAGTGATGCCAAACAAGAACCATGCTTGGTTTCAACCAAAAGTGGTTGTGTAAGGCAACCCAGTTTTACCTTCATACCACTGAAGTAATGCATTCAGTTTGATTAATTTAAATTAATTTAAATTAAGACTTGTTTTAAAATCAATACAGTTACAATAATAACCACTAAAGTAAGTAAATATGTAACAACTTAAATTCATGTATAAATTACATGCACATTTAAATCAATAAAACTCATTGCATCACTTTTCTCAGTGTCCAGTTTCTCACTACATCCTCACACGAACACACACACACACACACACACACACACACACACACACACACACCACCACCACCACAGGCCTGCTGCTTCAGACAGAGAGTCAGCTGGAGAGTGAGTGTGTGTGTGTGTGTAAGTGTGTGTGTGTGTGTGTCTGTGTGTGTGTCTGTGTTTGTGTGTGTGTTAGAGCTGAGCGATTCATGACTCATCTGGGTGAATCACCCGGATCCATTAAATAACTCACGAATCACGAATCCGGGGTCTCGATTGAACCAAATCCGTCGAGTCCTAACGTCATCATGTCAAAGTTATAAACCCTGCCACATTATACATCTTATAATCATTACAACATAAATTACTACAATAAAGGTCGCATAACTTTCAGTTTCTTGCACAACCACGCTTAAATGAGGGTTATCCTACATCTTCTTGTAAATTTGAATTCACCTAGTGGTTTTCTCACGTCAGTCAGAGCCTGAATCGGGTTAGCGCTCCTTAACTTCCTCAGAAACGGGTCGGCCGAGTCATGAGTGCATCCATCGGTTAACTTTCGCCACAGAGCCAGATCTAATCTGGCAGGTTTAATTTAACGCTGCCCGAAACACCAGTACATGATAGATTAACTTCTTTTCTAACAAAACATGATGGAATAATATAAATTATAGGTTAATTATAAGGTCTAATATTAAAACATTTATAAAAATCATTATTAAACCCATTATAGGCTTGTTGGTCTAATATTATGCTAAATGATGCCTGAATGAGCTTTATCTTGGCCATTATCTCTTTCACTTGAGAGTGGATATAGGTCTACTAGGTCAGGTTGCCATGGTAATTTGACCGGCCG
>JBBPDH010000001.1:41021213-41039603 GCA_037974565.1 Clupeocharax schoutedeni | reverse complement strand
CATCTAATGTGTCATCTACCCAGGGCAAAGGGTAGGACTCCTTAGTAGTTACCTGGTTCAGGCGCCAGTAATCCACGCAGAACCTCCATCTGCTGTCTTTTTTTCTCACCAGCACGGCTGGGGCCGCCCACGGGCTGCCTGACGGCTCAATCACCCCGGCTGCCTCCATCTCACGGACCTTTTCCTTGGCGGCCTGTTGCTTGTCCAGCGAGAGCCGGTGGGGTCGCAGTCAGATCGGTGTGGCACCACCCGTCTCGATGCAGTGCTGCACGAGCCCCGTCCTGGTACACTCCTCGTCTCTCACTGCAAACAGGTCCTCGTTGTCCTCCAGGAGTCGCGCCAAGTCCACCCGCTGCACCGCGTCCAGCCCCTTGCTGTCTCTCTCTCCCAGCTCTTTGACTGCCTGACGCGTTTCATTGGACGGCCACGGCACTCGTTGCCCTGCTCTCACCTCGGTTTCTCTCTCGCCGTCCTCTCGCTGTGACGTGCCACCCTCAGGTGCGGCTACGTACAGTCAGCACGCCCCTACGTCCACCGCGGCCCTCAGCTTGACCAACGCGTCCATACCCAGAATACACTCCTCGACCACCTCCGCCAGCCATACCTCATGCTTCACTTCGACCCCTTGAACGGTGAGTGTCAGCAGCCGCCTCCCTTTCATCACGGCTTTGTCGCCTGTCACCGTCGAGAGCCACACGGTCATTGCTTCCCAACCGGGCGGGCTCGGGTGCTGTGTTTGCGGTAGGACCCCTGGCCGGACTATAGTGATGGTGGAGCCAGTGTCGACCAGCGCTCTGCAGCGGACTCCTTCGACTGTACATTCGACGCGGAGACCCTCCGGGTTCCCGAACAGTCCCACACCCGGTGTGGCTTTCTTTAGAGGGGCTTTGGCAGGAATGGACGGTGCAGCCCTCCTTGCTCCGCCCGCTCGACGTTTCCCCGGTGGCTTCTTGGTCTTTTCTTCCGCTGATGGCTCATTGCAGTAGCGGGCGATTTGCCCTGCTCGACCGCAGTGGGAACACCGTCTTGTCTCTGGGAGTCTCTCGCCGATGCTGCGGTGTTCTGAGGCTTCCTCCGGCTCTGCTTCTGCCACCGCTACTCTGTAGTGTGAGGGGAGCTTGGGTCTGCTTCCCAGGACCGCCTCCAGCCGCTCTGTCTCTGCCAACGCTGCCAGCAGGGAGGTTGGCGCGGCTCTCATAGTTTCTCCCGCGGCTGGTCCAGCAGGACGTTCAGGGCCTCCCCCCAGTGCCAGCATGAGATGCATGGCTGCTTCACCGGACTGCCAGCCGTTGAAGTCTGTAGCCGCCTAAACCTGCACCAGATACGGCTCCAAGGGCTCCTTCCTGCTTAAACAGGGCAGCTTGACCGTTTTCTGGAGGTGTTCTCTTCCCCTGCTCGGTTCCCTTTGGTTGCCTCGGCCTCTCACTGGATCTTGGAAGTGATGTGTGCCCCATGGGCCAATGCTAGCGCTGTCGGGGCGCTACAGCCCCCCCACTGGAGTGTCAACGACGACCCCTGTCAGCTCCATCCCGGTGTCAACCCTCCTTCCAGAAGCGCTTCCTCATCCCACTCTCTGACACCAATGTGACGAGCAGTGGAGTCAGGAGACACAGAGACGGAGAATTCCATTTTCTGTTGTTTTTATTGGCACCACAGCAAACAGCACACCAGCTTTCCCACTCTAACCCTGAGCTAAGCACCACCCTCCCCTTTTATACCACCCCAAAAACCCGCCAGTTGCCATGGTGATGAGCAGCTGCTCCTCACCTGCCCCCCACCTGGCACGTGCACCCCTGAACCCCACACACACACACATACACCCACCCCACACAGAGGGCACTTGGCTCCTCCAGCTCGCCACAATATAATTTACAGTTCTATTCTTCAAACTTTGTAGCAACTGTCTGAGGAAGGCCCTTTCCATTTCCAACATGACTATGCCCCTGTCCACAAAGCAAGAACTTTGGCTTTAACCCAATTTAACCCAGACTGTCCTCACAAATGCTGTTTTGAAACACAATTTTTCTTCATAAGTGTTCATGCTTTTGAAATGGGATATCAATTTCATATAAGTATGAATATGTGTCCACATATTTCATGTATTTTTATATACATAGTGTTGACCACATGAACTTTGAAAATGTATATTTAAATATTATATGCACCAAAATATATTTGTTCATTCAATATTTTATGTTCGTTCATTAATTTTTTAAGTATTTTTGGGGAAATAGATATGTTATATTTTTATCTGCCTTGAATCTTAAAATATGATGAATTTATATTTCATAATTCTGGACAAATTCTGTCTACAACTGCTTATAAATAACTTGAAACATATGAAAGTGTGTAGTCCTAGTATCATACTATAGCTATTTTATATTTAGAGGGCAGAACTGGGTGATAGCTAACACAGAGGATAGCTAACAATAACACTGCTAGCATATATAATTGCAGATAGAAAAACATAAGCCCTCACATCCTGTTACCTGTAGACCCTTAGGGTAAATAAATCATTGTCATTGTCAAATTGTCAAATAAATCATTTTTCATAATTACGCAGATAACTGTCAGAAAAAAATAGCATGATGATGACAGGCTTGTGTGCATCTGCAACATCTTTAGTGGTTTTATTTGACTGAAATCCTAAACTTGCAAAAGGAAATGCGCACAGCTATAGAACTAGGCAGCAACACTGTTAGATTATCTATGTTTGTGTTTACAGTGCTGAACTGCCTTAGAGGTGTGCCTCAATCTGCAAGCAGGCATGGTGCAAATCCTGGACATTAATTAATATTAATCTTATTAATCTGTTTCAAAACATCTAGGTCACTGAGAGCTGCTAGCTGTATTATCATGTGTGGGGGAAATGCACAGCAGCAGTGAAAAGTAAGAAGAGGGAATTAAATCTAAGACTGTTACAAGAAATCGCATGACAGAAAAATGCAATGTAATTTACATGAAACCATAAAAATCCCATTTTGTGTAGTAGTTTCCTTGGTATACTAGCCATTCAAAAAGATCTGTGCAATATACTGGCAAAAATGGAGACCTAAAAAAGCAGAAATGTTTAATCGTGAGAGAGAATATGTGATGAAACTTTAGTTGTCATATATAGCCCTATTGCAGTTTGAGAAGGAATGAAGGATAATAGCAGGGCAGCTCACCATCCCGTAGAGTGTCCCTGCTTTCAGCAAAGCCTGACACCATCTCCTCGTCAGGAGGAAAGGACACACGCTTTTCCCCTCTGCACTTTTTTCCAAACGGGTGTGCCGCCTCTTCTTCTGTGTGGCCTGTCATTGTTACGAGCGGCACAGATCAGATATTAGAAGCTGCACTTGATGTAGGCCATCTAAGCAGTACTAGCTCTGAATTAGGCACTAACGACAGTGACATGCAGTAATATTTGATGAAGTAAACAGTCTATTCTCATGGCTATAGCCATACTAGCACAGCTATGGAAACATCATCCAGTTCGCTTTCTATCTGACAACAGACCAGTCAATGAACTCCAAGATCCACTTGTACGAACTGTTCTGTCACAGTTCCCAAACAGTCAGATGGCAGTTGGAAACTTAAGACCTGTGCTTAACACTTTTACAAAGCAGTTACAGGATACCACAGCATCAATTATTTATGAACCAAGTGCCTCTCAGTGCTGGTGAAACTCCATTTCAACATCAAATATGCACACAGGGATATGCTGTGTAAGAACACAAATGAAATACTCGGATGAAAATGCATTTTTGAAAGCTGTTTCTCAGTAAGGCCAAATATAACCTGCATGTACCACAAAGGACCATGCAGGAGGGCCAGTCAAAGCACCCAGTGATAACATGTTTTACTTGCAAACATGATTAAAAGGGCATATAGTTTTAAATTAAGAATGGCACGTCTGCTACACTGTGGCGTTTAAGGGCCCATATCATGAAAATGCTATGAACATCCACAAAGTTTCAAAACATACAGTTCACTCCACAGTCCATACAAGCCACAATACAGAAACCAAACGGCAAAGACAGCGTATTTTGTTACAAAAGATGAACACGTTTACATACAGCCATCTATATGGCATACAGCAGTTTATTGTCATCCATTTACAATGAAGAGGTAAAGTGTGATTCATCCTGAATAATACATAGAACCATAGATAAACAGCCTGTTTCATTCCAAGGGACTGAGTGTATAAACAATAAATAGTGTTTCTATGACTGAGCTGGAATTAGGGATAACAGGGCATGTGTCAGTAAGTGTGGTCTGTGTATGTGGTAGCACATACTGATTTTTAAAGAGAAAATACAAAAATAATTGAACAATATGGCCTTCTGACATGCCCAGTGTGTTATGGTGTGCCCTCCTGCCTGTTAAAAAAGCTCATTGATAATAAAGGCCTAGAAAAGAAAAGTCAGATTTCACATTTCAGAGCGAAATCAAGATACACAAAAGTATGTCACCATTAGACCTTTACAGCTTCCTGAACTAAACCTACTTAGCAAGGACATCAGTTTCATTTTCTCCTTGGTACCCACTTGATGATTTTTGCCCTCCTTCCCGTCTTAGACAATCCTGTCTAATAATGACATAGTACTGAAATATTGCCTACAAATATAACAAAACTATGGGTCCAACTGCATAGCTACAACAACAATTTAAATCAGCTTTTGTTTACAAGTAATATGTTAACTTAATAATATTATGAAGAGCAGCTAAACTAAGTTCCCCTAAGCACCTCCCTCTGACACCCCGTTCCCGCTAGAACTACAGGTGCAGCTAATGAACCCCCCACACATTTCCCCGCCAACTGGCAGTGTCCCCCACATGACTGTTTTAACCCTTTAGGGCTCAAACAGTCAGTTCTAGTTGCCAGCTCGCCACAATATTTTACACCCAAAACGCAGTGGTCTTTATTCCTTCGGAGCACACTCCTTGCCTCAAAATGTAGAACTGAACACCACAGGTAATTCTCTTCATCTGTGGCTAAAATACAGGATAATTCCTTCCCGCTATGTAGGTGATCTGTTTGTTTGTGAGCCTCAGCTAAATAACTACAAGTCCCAGACTTCATTGCGTACTCCGTGTTGACCAATCAGGTTCTTCAGCTCAGAGAGAGTTTTGCGGGAAGTTTGGAGCCGGGAGAGAGCAAAACACCGAGGTTCGTGACAAAAACAGGCTGTATAATACATCTACTGTGTCATATTTATATTAATCACAAGAGAGAAAGGGGTTTCTTTAATTCGTGCCAGGCGTGTTTGTTCTTTTAAAGCTTGAAAATATGAATGGTCTGTCTAAGCTAACTTGTTAGCATGCTAGGACTGAACTGCGTCAAAACAATTAGCATTAGCTTCATCTTCAGCCAGTGTTGGCAGCTTACTTGCTAAAACTTACAGGTTATGAATGGATAAGATTTAACAGTATTAATGCAATCGTTGTGTTTACATGTTTTTTGTGGTTCGCATGACACAGATATCGTATTTTGAGTCGAGCTTAACTATCCTGAATTATTTGAGATGTAACAGACATTAAAAATGGTTCCATATCAGTTTAATGTCTATTTTTGGAGACCAAGAGAACAACTAAATATCATCACGCTAATGGTGCTTGCTTGTGGCACCTGGTGGCCTAGTGGTTAGGAAGTTGCCCTGTGATCAGGTCTTGGGTTCGAATCCAAGTGACTGCAGTGAGGTCTATGGTAGGAATGACCAATGCGTACAAGGTGGATGTGGATTCGAATCCCGGGACTACCAGTGGCAGTCCCCTTGACTTCCTCATACAATACCACAACTGCTCCGTGTCATATGTTTTCTCCAAGTGCACAAATACACAGTAACTACTTTTGACATCTAAATGCTATTTGCTGAATCTTAATGATCTATTCCTGATACTGACTTGCTGCTTTTTTGACAACTGTACTGTTAGTTCTAGTTATATTTATGACATCCATGCTGCTAGTTCTTAGTCATTTATTTCTTCCTTTTTATTTAATCTCCTTTCATCTTTATTTCTTCATTCTAATTACGAATATGCTCTGGTACAGTTTATACACTTTCTAATATAACATTTTATTTAATATAACATCTTGTCTTTTTGGTCTCCACTTTATCATTTTATACTGTCTTGATTTACTGTACATTGCCGTGTATTGCAAAGACAGTAAAGATGTTCTTTTTTTTTATTCTACTGTATTCTACTTCTCCATAAGCACCCACAGAGCAAATGTTGCATTTGTATAGCTCTTTCCTGACACTACACCACTGCTGCTCATTGATCACTTCTTAATCTAGCTCCCACCACTCTTTTCTATAACGTCATGCTGTGGATGATTAGCTTTATCCCTTTGTAGTTACTACAGCTCTGCACATCATCCTTATTCTTGAAAACTGGTACAAGTACACCTCTCCAGTCTCCAGAGATCTTCTCACTCTCCCAAGATTCTTTTAAACAATTGGGTTAAATTGTGGAGGAAAAAAAAACTTAACACTGTGTGCTGTGGTGTGTTGACACATGACTATAAGGGCTGCTTTTCTTGTGGTTCGTGTCACATCACACTAATTTTAGCCTATATTTAGACTTCTGGTATGCATATGTTGGATTGTTATAGTAGTAAATATAAAAATAAAAATCTAATTTTATTTATAAAGTGCCCAGTGGTACCATGTGAAGAAATAGACATAAAGTACATGTGCAACATGAAAATTTCAATATGTCAATAACATTCATAGTTGAAAACAACAAGAGAAAAGTCATTAGGAACTAAGCTCATTCACAGGTGATTGTATAGGTTTGAGCTTCCATTACATTTCAAAAACTGAATCTTCATTGTGCTTTTTTGAGTCAGATGCCACCCAAGGCCAAGTCAGCTGGAAAAGGGAAAGCGCCAGCTAAGAGAAAACTGGCAGAGGAATTCCCACCAGGAGAAGTGCTGACAGATGTTGCAAAGAAAAGTTGGAAAATTGGAGCACCGATAGGCCAGGGAGGCTTTGGTCTTTTGTATTGTGGTAAGTTTGACAAATATTACATATGATGCTGCATACATTTGATAATATATATATATATATAGATATATAACATTTTATATTTATATATATAATATTTTTGTCTTAATTTCTCTGATCAGCAAGTGATGATGCCTCAAAACCTGTTGGAACTGACGCACCCTATGTCATCAAAGTGGTAAGCTCTGTCATTTTTTTTTTTTTTTTTGGACAGAAGTAAGCATATATTTTTATGGACAGAAGTAAGCATAGATGGCAATTTTACATTCATTTTCTACATGTTTATTTTAATGGTGGCTGTTCTTAATACAACTAGCATTTTGGTATGTGTAGATGCACAGATACAGAAAGGTGTGTAAGGAAAATTTAAGTAAAGAAAAAAAAGGAAATATCTTTCAGACCCATCATTCACATCTTACAGAGCTCAATGGCTTGTGTAACAAAGCTGAGCTGCCCCAATTGATGTCAAGAGCATCAGTTGCACAGATTGCTCAACTGGGTAGTGTTTCAATAGTAAAAGCGAAAGTGGCATAGTGTGTGTATCTGCAACGTTCAAGATCCCCATGCATTAGTGTGACATGCACGGAAAATCACAAGAGCAACTGTGCTGGATGTGATCTGAATGTGTAAGCAAGAACAACCCACAATCATCTCCAAAGTTGTTCATTAAATATGTTAGAATGTTGCAGCTAAATATCTCTCTCTTTTGAACAATTTAGTATAAAGTATTACCCACACAAATGTAATCACTGAATTAAAGATTTCATCTTTTTTTTTCTTTGAATTGATAGAAATTTGGGGATGTATTTATGGAAATGATTTTACTAATTACACCTAGGATGTGTTATTTATAATTTTTAAAAAAAAAAAAAAATCAGTTACATCTGGGTTATGTGGAAATGGTCTTTTACCGCAACAGTTTTTATGGTAGATTCATACATCCAAACCCCATATTGGAGGAAATTATTCTTCTTGCTGGGAAAAAGCACAGTTTAAAAGTAAATACTAATTACGCAGAGTATTGTTTAATTAACAGTACTCTGCATACTGAGCTTAATAAAATTAGTACATAGGTGTAACTGATGTGATTATGCATACCTGAACATGCAATTAAACTAGAATTTCCTTTATTTTTTATATGTAGGAGCCAAGTGATAATGGACCTCTTTTCTCAGAGCTGAAGTTTTACATGCGAGCTGCCAAACCTGATCTAAGTACGTCCTCATGACTACAAATACCCTCATATCCATCATGATCTACACTGAAAAAAGAGAAGAGCTATTCCATTAATTAAAGAAAGTTCTGGGCTTGGCTCATGGGCCTTATGGAGACACACAAACACTCACTGGTTGCCTTTGGTGGTTCCTATAGTTGCCCTAAGGCCACTGGAACGCATTTTATTTAATAACAATCCAAATGTCAGTCTCCCTTGACAATTAACTGTTATATTACTAAGGAATGCTCATGGTTTATTCATTAGAATATTTTGATGTTGGTAAATATTTGTCTCACCAGCAGATTAGCTTGCGGTGGCCACACTGTTGTCCCTAAGGAATTATACCCTTATATTACAAGTTAAAAACTCTAGAATAACCCGATGCCTTTATTTATTGCAGTATTGTATTATTTACTGATTTTGCTTTCAGTATATCTTAGTTTAACCTTCAGAATGAAGAACTCCTTTCAACTCCTCGTTTATCATCATTGTTGTCATTGGTGGTTTGTTTATTATAATCCACACTCTTAGTTTGTACAGTTAGTCATATGTTCATATTTAACATAGAGTGCACATGTTAATGGGATTTCTTACTTTGTTTCAGTTGGTGCTTGGATAAAGTCACGGAAGCTTAAGTACTTAGGAGTTCCAAAGTACTGGGGTTCAGGACTTCATGAAAAGGGGGGGAGGAGGTAAGATCAGGTTGGAAAGTAAACATGATCCTTATTTGTTCTAAAAACATGATTCCCTGACACAAAATGTCTAAACAGGTGTATGGTGATTGTGTGACTTTTCAGGTACAGGTTCATGGTCATAGATCGATTTGGAACAGACCTACAAAAGAAGTTTGAGGAAAATGGCAAAAGGTTTCCACGAAAACTGGTCCTTCAGCTTGGCCTTAAACTTGTGAGTTTTATCCAAGCAAAGTCACCCAGAAAAGCCAGTGTAGTGTATTGTGGAGGACTTGATTTTGAAAAAGTATTTTCATTGTGGTATTGCACTATTTGAGCGTAATGGGATGTTTGATACAATTTTTGGATATTGCGATTTGAGAAATGTTCACTGTAAGACTGTTCTTTTGCATAGGCCATAGTGAAAATAATCATCACACAATTATATACCATGCTAGGAGTGTAATCATACCTTTACTTCACAGTTGCACAATACCTTCTTACAGGTCTAATATTGTTACTTTTGTACGTTTTGTAATTTGAATTGAGCTGTCATTCCAACCCTTAACATTGTGTTCATCACAGAAACTCATCACAAGGACAATACAGATACAGGGTTGCTACGAGGTAGTAAAAGGTAGTAAATTAAATTGGGCCAAATTAAGGCCAGTAAAAAGTAGTCAACGTCATCTGATGAGGTGTAAAATTTTCGAGTCCCCATCCAACTTGGTCTATGCGTTTTTCAATTTGTGCAACTTATGTGCATCTCCTTAAATGATTAAACTTGAATGAATTTAAGTGTGAATTTATTTTTATGTTGCGAGTTGGACCTGATAGATAGGAATGATGTCACGTGACCTCGCACGCGCGTTGAATCGGTCCGGGTATCCGGCTGCCTCGCTGCCATACCTCTGCGCGAGTTAGCTAATAGTGTATTTCAGATCTGGGCAAATGCAAGTTTTCAGACCTCTGGCCGGAGGAATCAGCGTTTAAAGGACTAACTTAGCCAAGTACTTGCAGGCTTACAGGCTATCTTATACGTCTATCGCTCGCTCTCACTCTCGTTGTCGCTCTCACTCTACCTGTCTCGCTCGCTCTCCCTCTCTCTCTCTCGTTGTCGCTCTCTACCTCTCTCGCTCACTCGCTCTTTCTCTACCTGTCTCGCTCGCTCTCTCTCGTTGTCGCCCTCTCTCTACCTGTCTCGCTCTCTCGTTGTTGATCTCTCTCTACCTCCTGTCTCACTCTCTCTTGTTGTTGCTCTCTCTTGTTGTCGCTCTTTCTCTACCTGTCTCGCTCGCTCGCTCTCTCTCTCTCATTGTCACGCTTTCTCTCATGATCTGTGTGTGTTGGCATGTTTTTGTGTCCAGTGTTGAAGTTAATATATTTGTTCATAAGTTATTGGTTAATGAAGTGCTGTTAATATAGTGTAAAATTGCACTTTACCTGAGAACCAAAGAAAAAAAGTGTCTTATTTTTTGTGTAATTTTCTATCTATAAATTGTCCTGTTGTCCACTGTAGGAGCGCCTCAGGTGGTTATTATTAGTTTCCTCTCCTTGATTAGTTTCCTCTCCTTGGCTCTAACTGAACCATTTGTTTCAAATTCCAATGTGTAGCTGTTCATTCTAAAGGTTCAGTCTGTCTTTTAACTGTTATACTTGTTTGTTTTTTTTAACATATTGAGTATAACCTATGGACCAAGGCCTGTTGTGACATCTTGTTTAATCCTACTCCTATGGTAGAGCTCCTGTGTACTTAAATGTAGCTCACTCGCTTGCCCTAACACACACACCTACAGAGCTTCTGTCTCTCTCTCTTTCTCTCTCTCTCTTTTGGCCAGTTTTCGTGTCCAGTGTTGAAGTAAAGTTATAATTATCTCGTTAAATTGTGAGGAAATGTTAATTTGAGAGATTTCAATACTTGTCACTTTACTTCACACTTTATGCTGCGACAGCTTGAAGTCGTGCTGGTAATAAAAAATATTAAAGTAAAAAGGTAGTAAATTCAACTTGGGGTTCTCTGTATAAACCCTGAGACAAATCATGTCTTAACATTGATCTGTTATGAGTGTGTGTTGCATGCACTGATGATGTTCTTTTTCTTTGTTTTCTCTAGCTTGATATTCTGGAGTACATTCATGAACATGAATATGTACATGCTGACATTAAAGCTGCCAACCTACTGCTTTCCTACAAGAACCCCAATCAGGTCTGTGCCAGGCTTTCTACTTGTTTGTTGTGTAGAAAGCAGATGTGCCATAGCTACTCTCCTATATGTTTTATGAGGATGCATAGTAGGTTAGCAGTTGGAATAAGGTTTGCATAGGACGTAAGGGCGGCTGGGTGGCCTAGTGGTTAAGGCATCCGCCCTGCAACCAGAAAGTCCAGGTTCGGTCCCCAAGACCGCTAGGCACCGCCGAGGTACCCTGAGCAAGGTACCGTCCCCGCGCACTGCTCCCCGGGCGCCGCGTTCCTGGCTGCCCACTGCTTCACTCGGTGAATGGGTTAAATGCAGAGAATTCAATTTCCTCTAGTATAAATAAAGTATTCAAATTCAAAAAAAAAAATCTGCTCCTATTTCTCTGCTGTTAACATTTTTATTCCATAGCTTGAATTTAGCTTGGACTAATTGCGCCGTTTTATGCCTTCTCTTAATTCGATATAATTTAAGCTTTTCATGCTTAGCTTGTCAACAAGAGATATTTGATGACTGCAGAGATGTGTTTGAAGCAAATAAGGTGGGGGTTGAGGCAGGGCCAAACATTTAATTTAGAGATTAATAATGTATCAGCAGTGTACTATTAAATTTCTAATTTTAGACTTGTGATTCAAATAAAATGGCTTCTTGGGATTAGTGGCTGCACACTGCTTTTTGTAGTGTAAGTCACACTGATAGTTTTTTTTTTTTTAATTAAAAGGGTATGTTACTTAATAGCAAGAGGTACAGGCTTTCTCATCTCATCCTGCCTGAAAGATAAACATTTTTGTATTTGTAAACTCAGGTGTACTTGGTAGACTATGGACTGGCCTATAGATATTTACCTGATGGTGTGCCGAAGGAATACAAAGAGGATCCAAAAAGATGCCATGATGGGACCCTTGAGTTCACAAGCATTGATGCACACAAAGGTGTTTGTAAGTATGTCTTTCTGTCCTTACACAAACTTGTTGTTTATGACAGGAGCACCTTCTCTTAACTGAATCATTTACAGCTCCTTCCAGAAGAGGGGACCTTGAAATCTTGGGCTACTGCATGATCCAGTGGCTTTGTGGCCGTTTGCCTTGGGAGGATAAACGCCAGGACCCAGTCTATGTCAGAGACTCAAAATTAAGGTTTGTTTGCAACTTTCACTGGGGATTTGTCTTTAATCTGTTCTTTGTTTGTTTGTATGGCAAAGCAGTCATTGATTTCAGTTATACTCAGTGCTTCCAAAAATGTTCTCCTGTCATACACTTGTTTGGTATGACTAATTAGGCATTATGAATTTTATGTACAATTTGACATAACAAATTAGGCTAATGTTGTTCTTCTGAAGTGCATGGTTAAATGCACTGTTAATGATAACTTTGTGTGTGCGCACATGTTTATATATACACACCAATCGGCCACGACATCAAAACCACTGACAGATGAAGTAAATAGCATTGTTTGTTATAAAAGCACCTGGTGAGGGGTGGGATATGGTGGGCAGCAAATTAATGGGCAGTTCACCTCCCAAAGCTGCAAGTCTTGTAGGGAATCCCCAGTAAGCAGTGGTTAGTAACTGTACCACAAAGGTGGTACAGAACTAGCGCTTAGATATTAAAGCCTAGATCATCTGGTCCAGTCCCACCAAAGAACTAAAGTAGTTCAGTTTGATGAAAAAATGTAATTCTGACTGTAGGGGGATCTGGGCTCCCTGCCAACCACTGAAAGCTGCAGTGGGCATATAATCATCAGGGGCCTCATTTATAACCGTTGCGTACGCACAAAACGGGACCTAAAAGATGCGTACGGCTCTTTATACGCAAACGTTGCGATCTATAGAACGCAACGTACGAACATTTTGGAGAAAGAAAATACGACTGCGGGTGGGTGACAGCAACGTGTGTGGCTTCAGTACATAAATAATAATTCCTTGTGGTAGTGTACATACACTGTACATTTTATATCACTTATTCGGTCACACTTCTTATAGTAAATATATATATAAAGTGTGATATAATATATAAATATATATATTAGTGCTATATTGGTGCTGTCAAGCGATTAAAATTTTTGATCTAATTAATTACATGGGGTGGTGATTAATTAATCTAATTAATCGCATTTAATCGCACTTACAGACATTACAAGAAGCAGTTTTTACCATTTATTATTGAATACACACCTATACCTTAGGCTACAATGGTCATGACATTTTCTTTAAGGGTAATGTATTTAACTGAATTCAAAATTAAATTAAATTGATCTGGGAGAACATTTGGAGACATATTTATAAAAATAGGCATTTGGATCTTTCGATGCGCTGTAATACTTTTTTTAATAATCAATTTAAGAACAGACAACTTTTTTTATTTCCGGCACCGTCCTGCTTTCATTCACATCGGCAGCTTAAATATGCATGGCACAATCCCAAGTAGAGTGCGATTTATAAAGCGTATATTGCGTGCAGGTGTGCGTGCGAACGTTTTTATAAGTCTGACTTTTTCTGTGCGTATGTCATTTTCGTCTTTTGAGCGCACTTTTAGTATGAGTTCTATGCAAAGTTTTATAAATGAGACCCCAGAACCTGACCATGGGGCAATGGAAGAAGGTGGTGTGGCCTGTGAATTAGGCTTTCTTTTACATCATGATGATTGCCGGGATTCGTATGTTGGGCACCACGATGTACTGAGGGGCTGGAGACAAGCCAGGTTGACTCTGGCATTCATGTGGATTTTATTTCATACAATGAAGTTTGTTTCAGACTAAGTACGTTTTATTGTCAATGACCATGGTAAAGATAAGGTGGCATTTGGCAGAACCCCTACACAAGGCAACTTACAATCAATAGTTCTAGGGACAATCGGCCTGGAGCAACTGAGGGTTAAGTGTCTTGCTCAAGGACACATTGGTAGAAAGTGGGTGTTTGAACCTGCGATTTTGTGGTATTTGAGTTCACAGGCAAGTGTTTTAGCCACTAGGCTACTACCACCCTAAAGGTGTTATGGCAGGGGCCTTTTTTGCACGACAGGACACAAATTGTTCCAGAATCTTTTGACGGACATTACGAAAACAGATAGTTGAGTGGGCCTCCAAAATCTCATTCTGTTCCTGCATTTGTAGGACATGTTCACTAAAGCTGGATAAACTAGTCTGACTGCACCTTGTGGAACTTAAAGAATCTGCAGCTAACTTGGCCAGATACCACAGCACACCTTTTGAGGTTTGGTGTACTTCATAACTAATAGATCTGTTTTGGCCACACAAGTTTTACTTACACAGTATTAGACAAGTGGTTTTAATGTAATGACTGGTAGGTGTGTATATATAATATATGAAAATAACACATACACTAGAAACAATAAGGCAATACATTGTGATTTTATCCGTGAATGTGTTCGCATAACCCAGGACGCCTAGTGTTTGCAGCTAAAATGCTTGCTCCATCTTATCAGTCCTGTGTTGTGTTTAATCTGGTGCTTTAATGGAAAGGAACAAAACCAAGTAATGGCTGCAAGCCTTGAATACTACAGGTTTAGAATAAAAAACGTTTTTAATTTTTTTTTTATGGCATAAATCTTCGTGTTTTCCGTAAAAGTTTATTTGTACGTTTTCGCATGGTTTGTTATTTTTTACCAGCTTACAAATACTTATATCTACAAAAATGTAAACAATTTGCATGCCTTGTTTTGCACAAAACTAAATATATATTCAAATAGTTTAACATTATCAAAGCTAATGTGAATATACTTATCTCCCCAGATGTCGTGATAATATCAGAGATTTTATGAAGAGCTGTTTTACCACAGGAAACGAACCAGGTGAGAAAGGGGGGGGGGGATTTATAGTGTGTAACTTGCATTGAAATACACCCATGTTGCCAGTATTTATTGACTGATATCTAAAGTCAAATAAAAAAATCTGGACTGACCTACCAATGTGTTGGTGAATCCAAGTCCTTAAAAGCACCTGTGATTTCTGCAAATGAAAACAGGCTTTGTGTGTCAGCCAAGCAGTAATTGGTCTGAAGCACTTCCTGATCCTGGTGCATAAACAAGAGCGGGAGAGCCTGTTCTCTCCATAATGAGTGCAGACCCGTTGATTTAGCCATAATGAGAACTAATGTATCAGCCCTATGCTAATTCCCTGTAACTTCTCACTCTAACTTCAGAGAGTGTGTGACCACTTCACAATGGCTGAGAGTGGCATAGAAATATGCATGCGGCTCTGAATTAGCCTGTTTTCATTTGTGCCATTTTCCATTGGGTCCCCCAACAGGGAAACAGTGTAACAGAAGAAGTCTTTTTTTTTTTTTTTCTTCTCTCTCCCATCCCTCTTTATGGTCGACCTCTACATCGCCTAGTTTCGTAGTCACTGTGTGGCATGCTGTACTTTTGCAGAACTTCAGGGCTCTCTCTCTTTTTGTCGTTTAAAAATCAAAGACGTCAGTGGAGTCCTTTGCTAGGCAGCTGATATGATGGCACTTCTTAAGCTCTGTGACAGGCGCACAGCAGAAGGAGAGATTCTTCCTCGGGCTGTTGTCTTGTGCGTACACGCCGCATCCCAACACTGAGGTGATGGGAGGCGGCACGGTTAGCGAGGCCATCATGGCTAATTCTGTTTGGTGTGACTATTTTAGCAGCCGACAGTAAACAACAGTTTGTGAGCAGTGAAGTATGAGAAACAATGCGTGATGTGTTGTCACCCCTTTTCCACTAAACTTAGCCTCAAGGTCAAAGTGTCAATGTCTGCTGAGAAGAGACTCCCCTGCAGGAAGTGCACTGTCTTCTCAACACTGTGTTAAATGTGCCCATACTTGTCTTTGTGAAATGTAAATGGCCATTTTTCTGTTGGTGAATCTCCTTTGAAGACTTAATAGTGGCTTCAAAAGGGGGAAAAACTGTCCTTTAGTCATACTTTTTATTTTATTTGTACACAAAAGGCATGAAACAGGATATTTCCATTTCTTTACCATGTCTAAACTAATGTCTAACAGATAACGATAGTTTGTCAGTGGGACTTATTTCAAGGAATGATAGTAATGGGAGTTTTATTTGGTCTAAAATTAGACTATAACAGTAATATCAATAATGTAGATATGTTACTTAAAGACCACAGGTATTTATGGCTATCAGCCTTTAAATCAGTTTAAAATAACCTATTCCATCTGGGAGCATTGTTCTATAGCAGTTTTCAAGCTGTTATAATCTAATACATTATCACCATTCAATTTCTAGTGTAATTGTGTACCTGTTAACTAGTGTAAAACCTGATGTATTTACATGTGTGGTGAATACACCCAGTGAATATAATGCCATTCTGTGGATTTGACACCTCAAACCTATGACAACATAGGGTCTTCCACCTGACCTGCCTGAAATGAAATACAATCTAGCTTTTAAAAAATAAAACCTCAACACCAAAAAAAAAACTCTTATGGCTTTGTTGCTCCCTCTAGCACAAATGAGATGTACTTCTATCACATAGAATTTATTTAGTATTTGCAAAATACTTCAGAATGAATTAACTTGTCACGGTTTTGTCAGTTTTTCAAAATAGTTTTTTTATAGTAGCCTAATTACACCCAGGGTTTCTCTCTATCAGGAGAAATGGTGAAGTTTATGGAGGAGGTCAAGTCATTGGGTTACACAGACAAGCCAGATTACCAGAAACTGAGAAGCGTTTTGAAGGAGGGCCTGAAGAGTATTGGTGGTGCTGACGATGACAAACTGGACTTCTCGGAGTCGGTCAACGGTGCAGGTCCATCCGCACCCAAGGTGAGAGCCACCTTCAGCAACACATCAAAAAAACAGACCGTGCACCACCACCTTGTGAACATCTTTCAGTTGCAAAACCTGGCACGTTCAGTGAAGCCCTGCAGTCGGCTTTTTGAAGCCTTTAAAAATGAGACCGTTTCAACCTTCCGTAATTTGTTTACCTGCTGAAAGTGGTTTCAAATTTAAAAATGCCTGCACACGATCCAAGACTAATTGTGTGGGTTAGTAGGGAAATGCTGCCAAGTGCATTGATTTCCAAATACGATTAAAGCGTGATGCTTTTAACAGATGTGCCTTGACCACTGCTCATGTACCCCGTCCTTCCAGTCAAAACACTATCTGCCCAGTGCCAGAACTGCTTTGCATTTGCTGAAGGGTATTCTGTTGTTAGTGCTGTTCTGTTTTTAAATCCTCTGATGGTTTTCCCACTTCTAAATTCTCTATGTATTTTACATACCTTCAACACAGGTCTTTAGAAGTTAGTATGTCACCCTCAGTTGTATCAGGGACCAAGGAATATGCCTGTACACCAGTAAATAACCATATAATCAACAGACTCCACTGGACATTATTAAAGTATAAAAACAAAATAGTTTTGCAATTTGTCAGCTTTCTGAGTTGGCAAGTTGTGGTCACCTTGAAAATTGGTCAAATGAAATATGAAGTACACAGTGCCCTTTTGATTTTAACATTTCAATGGTACTGTGTAGAGAAAATGTCTGTAGGATCCTCAGTCATTATATTAACCCTTTTGTGCAGAAGTGCCCTCTAGCGTTTTGAAATGTAAACTTTGCTAGTTAACTATTCCTCCAATTATGAACATAGAGCCAAAACCGTTTCAACCTTCCGTAATTTGTTTACCTGCTGAAAGTGGTTTCAAATTTAAAAATGCCTGCACACGATCCAAGACTAATTGTGTGGGTTAGTAGGGAAATGCTGCCAAGTGCATTGATTTCCAAATACGATTAAAGCGTGATGCTTTTAACAGATGTGCCTTGACCACTGCTCATGTACCCCGTCCTTCCAGTCAAAACACTATCTGCCCAGTGCCAGAACTGCTTTGCATTTGCTGAAGGGTATTCTGTTGTTAGTGCTGTTCTGTTTTTAAATCCTCTGATGGTTTTCCCACTTCTAAATTCTCTATGTATTTTACATACCTTCAACACAGGTCTTTAGAAGTTAGTATGTCACCCTCAGTTGTATCAGGGACCAAGGAATATGCCTGTACACCAGTAAATAACCATATAATCAACAGACTCCACTGGACATTATTAAAGTATAAAAACAAAATAGTTTTGCAATTTGTCAGCTTTCTGAGTTGGCAAGTTGTGGTCACCTTGAAAATTGGTCAAATGAAATATGAAGTACACAGTGCCCTTTTGATTTTAACATTTCAATGGTACTGTGTAGAGAAAATGTCTGTAGGATCCTCAGTCATTATATTAACCCTTTTGTGCAGAAGTGCCCTCTAGCGTTTTGAAATGTAAACTTTGCTAGTTAACTATTCCTCCAATTATGAACATAGAGCCAAAACAACCGACTAGTCATTTTT
>JBBPDH010000001.1:41002086-41015414 GCA_037974565.1 Clupeocharax schoutedeni | reverse complement strand
CAAGAAGTTTCATACTGAAAAATTACTTTTAACTATTTTTTTTAGATTTTTAAAATTTAAAACGGGTCAATTTGACCTGCAACATAACAGGAGGGTTAAACGACACAATGTAATCTCAAGTCAATCACATGTCTGTGAAATCAAACTGCCTACTTAGAAGGCAACCCAGATCGCCACTGAGAGTGTAGACTGTAAATCAGTGTTGCCACCTAAGTGAACAGTTTGATTTCACAGACGTGTGATTGACGAAGTTACGTTGTGTTGTTAAAGTGTTCCCTTTATTTTGTTGAGCAGTATACAATGAACTATTCATTTTGTGAGAGTTAAATATATTCTATGGACAAAAGTACTGGAACACAGCTCTTAACTGAATTCTGGTGGCCCCTTCCGGTGAAATGCAATATCAATACTTCAGCTCACAAAGACATTTTCCATGCTACCAGCTTTGCGGACACAGTTTGGGGGAAACTGTGCCCAAGTGCGCAATGCAAGCTCTACAAAGACGTGGTTGGATGAGTTTGGTGTTGAAGAATGTGACTGGTCTGTACTGAGCCCGGACCTCGAGCCCATCCAACAACTTTGGGATGAGCTGGAGTGTAGATTCAGAGCCAGGTTTTCTCGTCAGTGCCTGACCTCATGAATGTTGTACAGAATGAATGGGCACTAAAATCCTATGAAAAGTCCCCCAAGAAGAGTGGAAGCTGTTGTAGCTACAAATGGGAGGGGTTATATCCCAAGTCTATAAATTTGAATGCTGTTGTTAAAAGTCAGCTGCCTCAATACTTTCAGCCACATAGTGTACATAAGATCATGGCAGGTAGAATTTTAATGCTTACAGTACAAGGCAAGAGACCAAGAGGCTTGTTTGAAGAGCATTCGATTGATTAAGGAAAATGCTTAGAAGTTTATAGAAAAGGGTTGAAAATATTATTTGGAGATCAAAGCATCCAGTTAAATTATGGATGCTGGTATTACCAAGTTGTCAGCACATATAAATGAAACAATTGAGCAGGTCCACTTATATGTACATCAGAGCAGGGTTTGCACATTTTACAGTTTTTCCTGCTCCCAATACACCTGATCCAGCTTGTCAGCTCATTAACAACCTCTCCCTGAGCTCAAGTGGGTGTGTTAAAGCAGGGAACATGCTAAAGTGTGCAGGTCAGTGGGCCTTTAAGACCAGAAATAGGGAAACATTTCATTAGAACAACAAGCCGGTGTTATATTAAGCAGCACCACAGCTGTTCATAAACTCATCTACAGATTGACAAAGCAGTTTGTTAGGTATGTTTGGAAGGCTGTACTCTACACTAGGGCTGATTCAGAGCATTTCTAAAACAGCTGGTTTTATGCATGGTTTTATAACTACCAATAGTTTAGACCACCAGTGGTTATCACCCTTGGACCTGGAGATCTAGTTTCCTGAGAAATCTAGTTCCAGCCACAATCTGCACGGCCAATGAACTTCATCAAGTGTTGCTGACTGGCTGGAGTATTAATAAAGGGAGAGGGGGCAGCATGATAGATGATAGAAAGGTGCTAAACGCTGCACGAAAGTAGGTTTGGTGACCACTGATCTACACCTTTCACAGAATTTTTTCTGCTTGTTTCAACAAGCTATAGAGAAAACAACCACCAATTTACAGATTCTAGCTTGACATTACAGCAGTCAGCCACAACATTTAAATCACTGGCAGGTGATGTCAATAACATAGATAAAATGCTCACCATGTGCAGTGGTTAGCGCCTACAAAAAGTGGTCTAAAGAAAGACAACAGGTGAACCGGCGACAGGGGACTTGTGCAACCAATACTTGTTGAGACACATGGGGAGCCCATCTGGTCTAATCCCAAAGAAGAGATTCTGTATCACGTATTTCTAAAAAAAAAAAAAAAGATGATCATGCTTGCTATTTTTTAAAGGTGTCGGAACACTGCTGCTTGTTGTGCATGTAAATATTTTCTTTTTGTTTACATATATGTGCATCACTTACCTGGGAAAGTGATGGCACCAACATGTGCTATGGGTGAGGAGGCAAGCTGGTGTAGACAGTGTGAAGCTCTGGATTATGTTCCTTTGAAAAACCTTGGGACCTGCTATTCAAACAGATGTTCCTTTTACACATAGCACCCATTCTAAACACTATTGCAGACCAAGTGCAGTCTTTCATACCAGTTTTATTCCCTAATTAAAGTAGCCTCCTTCAGAAGCATATTGTGCCCTGCCACAAAGATTCAGGAATGCTTTGAGGAACATGAGGACAAAGAGTTAAAGGTGCTGACTTTCTCCAAATTCTCCAGTTTAATCAAGCAGCTCTGGGACGTGCTGGACAAACTATACTGCTCAAAAAAATAAAGGGAACACTTAAACAACCCAATGTCATTTCAAGTCAATCACACGTCTGTGAAATCAAACTGTCCAACACTGATTTACATTCTACACTTTCTCTGTGGCAATCAGTCTTGACAATGAGGCCCCACCCTGCAACTTACAAGACTTACAAGATCTGCTGCTAATGACCTAGCACCAGATATCAAGGCACACTCTCAGGGGTCTTGAAGGGTCATACCTGTTTTGGTAAGGAATGTAATGCATAATATATATATCAAATTGTATTTCTTAATTATTCTTTAATGTCAGCACTGTATCCATTACTATGGTCATTCTACAGCTGGTGTGGTTTTTTAAAAAAATGTTCTACAGACGAATTCCCAATTCCAAGAAACTCAAAAATCTTATGGAAAGCCTTCCAAGAAGAGTGGTAGCTGTTATATCTAGAGGAGGAACCAACTCCAAAGTCTATGTATTTGAATGCAATGTCATTAAAGTCCCTGTTGGTGTGATGGTCAGTCGCCCCTTAACTTGTTTTCAGTGTTCACCACATTACTCATGTTAATGAACAGCTCAACAAAGTTTTCTTTCTTGTGTACTGGGTACCATGTCTGAATTATTGTCTTTGTTAATTGACCATATGCCACAGATGTGACAGTTTGAGATTAGTTCCAACAGCTATCCAATGAAAAAATAGTTTTTCTCCCTCATTACTCTGAAAAGCTGGCATTTTTACTTTTAAGTGTATATTGTAGATCTCCAGGAGAAAAAAACTCCACTGAATACGCTCCAGAGATGGTTTTCAGTTTGCTATCAAATGTGATTTTATTTGAAAGAATTCTGTTGTAGTAAGTCTGTATACATGTCTACCTTCTAGGTGCTAAAAAGAAAACCAATTAGAATAAGAAAGGCCCTCTTATTTGGATTTTCATCTTCAGCTTCATGTTTTTGGTGTGTTTCTCACTCTCTTTTTTAGATGAGAATAAATTTCATTCTTATTGTGTTCCTATTTATTCTCCTCCCCCTGAGCCCTCCGTACCCAAAACTCCTGCGCATGGAGAAATATATAGTCTGATTTTAGGTGGGCGACAGAAAAGGCTCTTTCAATGCAGTTATGGTACATTTGCGATTCTAGTTGTGTGTAAATATTAGAAAACAGCAGGTTCTCACATTCGTAGAAGCGAAGCATAGCAGTGGGGCTAAGAGACGCATTCTTATCGGTATTGTATTCACACTACACCGTCCTCCTGCTGTTTCTAATCTGCTGCTGCCGCTGCGAGCAAAACTGGACAGGCATTTATTGTCTCAGCAGGGGTATGCTTGACAAGAGAATGTTAAACACTCCACTACCTGCAATTTTCAAAGGCGATACCAGACATGATAAAATGTAGATACACGTTTAATTTCTGTTTTGGGTGAAACGATGGAGAAACTCCACAGAAATAAGCAGGTAGACCATTCTTTTTCTCCCTCCCCCACCCTCCATGTGAATTTAGTACGCTGTTAGTTGGTGGTTTGTGCGTGTGTGTAATTTGTGGAATGGCGGCCTTGCCTTCTAATCCAGGAGTGAGGCTCCTCCAAGGCGAAAGCTGCAGGACCTGACTTTGGGGGCAGAATTTAAAAAGACTTTAATTTGATTTGCCCTTGGCAGCAGCGTTAAGAAGGTTTAGTGGTCATCAAAAAGACATGTTCATCAGTGTGAGGCAGCCTCGCTCACTCCTGACTGTCCATGCCTACTTATCCTTCTCTTCACACTCCAGCCTCTCCTGTCCATTGACATCCCCTCTGTTTCTCGGACAAGTGCGATGAGTGCCAAGCACGGCCCTGATAACTGTCGGTGACATCTCTTCGGCTGCAGACGAGCCAGCGGTTCTTAATTAATGTGACACTGACACGTATCCCCCGCACACACACAGATTACTAAAGTAGCGTTGGTGGGTGTTGTAATGAACTCTGAAGGGGTCCTAAAGAGGATGTTCAAACTTGCGTTCCACCCCGTTACCCCTTGATCATCGTCTCTTTCCCTGCGATATCATTTAAAAAACAACAACAACAAAAAAACAGCTCAGATGCAAGAGCTTAAATGTTTTTTTGCGTTTGAGTGATGGGCCCTGATTTAGGTCAAACTGTCTAATGGACTTCACGCTGGGAGAGCTATTAAGAAAAAAGAAAATGCTTTGTGGACATATTTATTAACTAATTTAGTGGGCAGTGAATACCATTTTATAATCAATTATGCTCTTGATAAAGGGCTTTTAACACGGCTCTGGCAGCGTGGTCCCCATCTCCCTCAGCGTGTGTGGAGCTACTTAGGCTACTTCAGATAAAGATAATGCCCAGTGAGCTGAGAGGGGATGATCAAGTTGTTGGTTTTGCCATGTCTTTCATTTGAGAGGCTTTGACATCCTGATTGCCCCACAGCGACAGGCTAGTCCTGGGGGTATTTTGTGAAGCATGATTTCTTGGTTAGCCAGGTCACTGATTGTCCAGCAAAATAAGAGGTTAGGGTACATTCCTTTTGACCAGTCGCTGTTTATATTGTCACGCTAACTGAGGAATCATTTTTGGTGAAATAGGCCCCCGGAGCTGTGCTGGAGCTGCTGGGCCATTAGTCCAATAGGGAACTTAACACTCTCTCACTGAACACAAGGCCCACGGCATGCCCTGGGCAAAGTCGCACACATGCCCCATGGAGGACTGAAATGGTATGTCTTTTTGTGGTCTATAACACCACCATTGTGGTCAGTTTAGCACTGGGCCTTCCAGGGAACTTATGGTCTCATGTACGTTGGCATTTGTGCGGCATGCACAGCTATTGAATTTGCTCACCACAGGTGAACACATTTGTGGTTGCTGTTGTCCACAGGAACAAAACGATTTCACAGCTAATAGATTTAACAACAATCACATTTCTTCAATCATATTTGGATTGAACAGGCAGCCAGTTCAGAACCTTTACATTCTGTGAATGACTCTTATTTGATTAAAAGTGAATCCACTGAAGTTTTATAGGGAGCTAATAGTGATTCCTCTATGGCATCATTTCAAGGAGCTATTTCTGATGCCCTTATTTTTTTCCTCAATCCTTCACTGACAGGTATTTGACTCTTTCAGTCTGTAGTTGCTGAAGTATTTTAAGCTTTCCATTTAACAGCTCTTGCTCCTGTATTTTTATTCACAACTCACCAAGATAACTGTAGATCCAGAGTTTTGACCTGCTTAACAGCATTTATGATGTTACACTATTTGCTTTATTTATTTTTCGCCCCTGCAATAGTTTAATTTGTCCCACTTTCTTTTAAAGCAGCAGTGAACATTTGATGTATCTGATGTACTTGGTTTAAATGAGCTCTGGCTGGTTCTCGCTCTGTAAAGCAGCTCTCTGGGGTCTGATAGTACATAAATGTCTGTAAATCTAGCTTCTGCTGCCTGGCACACATGCATTTGTATTGCCCTTGGCTAAAGGAAACAGAAGATTGTTGGAAGCTTGTTGTAACACATTAATGGGGCATTTCAGTTGATTGCGTGCCATGTATTTAGACTCCTTTTTTGGCCTGTTTTGTATTGATGTGTATCCATATTGTGTTAGGCCCTAAAATGTGACCTAAAATATGTCCATGCCATGTATTTAGTGCTTTTTTGTATTTAATCTTGTTGTTTAAGGGTTTATAGGGCCCTGAGATAAAATAATAAGAATGTTTTATATTTTTTCCTGGACACTTTTTTCACATATGGTCAGTTGGGGCCAGAATACAGGCTCAGAATATGTCCATGCTATGTTTTGATTTTTCTCACAATGCGTAAGGTGTGTTCAGGACCCAAATATATTTGTGCATCATACATTTATTCTTATATTTTCACTTTAAGTATTTGTCCTCACACATACTGTGTCTGCTGGGGCCTGTAAGAAAAAGTGGTTCTCATGGGATGTCTTCATCTGTCACTTCACCTCACAGCGGTTACTGTTTGAGGGCTTCAAACAGCCCATGCAGGTTCTATTGTGGTGACCGGACTGTGGGGAGGAGAAGGAGCTGCCTGTCCCAGCTCAGGTTTCAACAAGCACCGCTCCCCCAGTACAAAAAGAGAGCTAACCTTGCCGCCCTTCTGCCCTCTCCCACCATTGTGTCTCTCTCCCCATAGCTGTGGCTCCAGCCACCAGATTGGCTTGCTCAGGAATGGGAGAGGATGTGACTGCCTCTCCATCTGTCAGAGTGAGGATCAAATAATAGGATTTTCTGTCCTGGAATTGAAGATAATTGCAGTCTCTATTCCGCTCCCTAACTGTATGATATTAACCTTGTGCTCCTGAGCCCGCACTGGGGCACAGCTGAGGCCAGATGGCACTGTGTTTTGATATCTGATCCAGGGCTCAGAGGTCAAGTTGAAGTTCAAGTCCAAAAGGGCCGCGCTGTCCCTCCCTCCGTGAGAGTAACAGAGGTGTCATTCAAATAGGACATCCCCACCATTTCTGGATCTTCGCAGGACAGCGGTAAAAGCAGTTATACATACTCTGGTGCTACTGGGGTTGAAGCAGTAACTCATTTATGCGTATGGTGGACTCAGTAGGGAGCGCTTTAGGTGAGAGAGAGGGGTCAAAGTTGGCGTGCTTTTATAAAACGTGTGCAGTATCACTGAATAGATCCAGCATCAGAGGTGTCCATTGGCACACGGGTCAAAAATACATGGACAAAACCAAGGAAAATCATATATGTCTTTGGACCTACTCGGACCAAAACAAATTAAACCTCTTTTGTCTTTAAGAATGTAAACATCACCACGTAATAGAAAGGTTTTGTACTTTCTCTGTGCTTTTAAAAAGCTGCCAAAAGGGGGTTTTGGGAGCAATAGAACTGTAGAAGAACCTTAAAGTGGAAGAACCTTTTTTTTGTGAAATCTATATTATGTGAAGAGTCTATACCAGTTAAAAGGTTCTGAACTTCATGGCCAAGCCTAGACCTTCTATTTATAAAAGTGAAGAACATTAGACAGTGGGCTGGTGTAGAGATGAAGAATGACTAAAGCTGGACATTTTGCTTGATTTGGTGGATAGGGCACTATCACGTAATGAATGAGCCATTTTTAAAGCTTATGATGAGGTTGCTTGTATGTGGCGTAGTGGCCTCCCATAGTGCACCAAGCTGAAGCCATTGCAATAAATGTTCGCTTTCCCGTGGCCCTTGTGACACTGCTCTGGTTACTGATCCCTTGGTAACATTTACATTCAGAGAATTTTAAATACAAACGTATTGCCATCAATAGGACCTGTGTAACTGCACAGGTTTTGTCTAAGAAATCACTGCGTGTCTGTATTACCAAAATTAGAAAATGCATACCCTCTAGGGTTGTAGCCTACGATTCTCCAAATGCATGAGTAAGCTTTTCCTAATTGAAAACAATTATGAGGTGTTTCTAGGGAGTCCCACATATGTTTACTTATTAAGATCGTTTTTTCTGACTCTGCAGTTTCCCTATGCCATATTTTTTATACTTGTTTCTCCTTATTCTTGTATTTTCTTGTCTGTTGTATTGATAACATGTTGTATAGCACACCAATTAGCCAAAATGTTAAACCAAGACCAAAATAGTGCGTAGATCTCCCTCGTGATGCCAAAAACTGCTCTGTTAAAGCCTGGACTTCACCACTGACCTCTGAAGCTGTGCTATGGTATCTGGAACCAGGACCAAGAGATTCTTTTAAGTCCTGTAAATTATGAGGCATTGCCTCTGTGGGGCTAACTAAATTGTCCACCAAATCCCCTTAAGATCTGAGAAATCTGGAGACCAGGTCAACGTCGTGAACTATTTGGCATGTTCCTCAAGCCATTCCTATACAGTTTATGAAGTATGGCAGAGTCCCTTAGGGAATACTGTTGCTATGTGGGGGTGCACCAATGTTTAGGTAAGTGGTAAATGTCAAAGTGATATCCACATGAATAGAAGGACGCAAGGTTTACCAGCAGATGGCCTTCCTGCCTTTAGTGTGTCTGGGTAAGAGAGATACACACAGGAACATAAACATGTGAAAAAATAATAATCATTACAACCCTTTTCCATTACTCCTGTTGTCCAGTTCTGGTGCCCATTGTAAGCAGTGGACAGGGGTCAGCATGGGCACTCTGGCTGGTCTGCAGCTACACAGCAAGCTATAATGCAAGCTATAGTGTTCTGACATCCCTCCATCTTAGCATGAACTTTTTCAACAATTTGTGCTAACCTTCACTTCCCAAGTAAGCCTTGAGTGCCAATGACCATCATCTGGTTGTCCTTCCTGTGATCTCCTTTTGAAGGTACACTAATGCATCTGTAGCTGCAACCTGCATCTATCATGCTGGCCCCTCCCCGTTATTTAACCCTCCAGCCAGTCAGGGACTCCAGAAGAAGTTAATTAGTCTAATCAGATTGTAGCTGGACCACGATTTCTCAGAAATGTAGATCTCCAAGTCTAGGACTGATGACCAATCCTGGATTGGAACAACTGAGTGCCTGGTGTTGTTGTGTAATAGTGTACAATAGTGTATGATAATAGACTTAAGCCATTGTATATAAAAAAAACACGCTTTACTTTTTTGACACATTTTTATCATTTTTTTGCATAAAACAAATGAAGCCAAGCTGAAAAACTGAGCTGCATGTTAACTCAGTAATTCATGTATAACATTACACTAAATTCTATATTAAAATAAAATTTTAGCAGTTAATAGAATTTCTTTTTTAAGACTTGCTAATTCTTTTGAATGATGTGTTTGTGTGTGTGTCTGGCCTTTCCCACCTGTCCTAGCCTGAGCTTATTATAGCTTAGTGTAAGTTTGTCACTGTCATCCTCCTGCTTCCTCTCTTTTGCATATAGCGGCGAATACTGCGTCATCCTAACAGGGACTTTATTAATAAGGGTTAAATCTGGCTAATTGTAATCCAATTAATAACAGACACAATGATGTACCGCCTGCTTGTTTTTTTTTCTTTCTTTTTTTTCGAAGGACCCAGCTGTAAAGCATTACAGCCCCCCCTGTCTCAAAGCTTTCCCAAACACACTTGCCAACCCCTCCATTGTTCATTTAATCATGCGTGTGTGAACGTGTGTGTGCGTGTACGTGCGTGCACTGGATGCCTAGGTAGCCATTATCCAAAATCATCAATGAGAGTCTTCAAAACCCTTGTAACTTTCTGTTTTAAGGTGGCAAAAAGGGTTCTTTGGTGCGATGCTATAGAAGAGTCACTTTTGGTTCCCTCTAGAAGGTTCAAATCACTTCTGTAAAAGAGGTGTGAGCGTGTAGAACCTTAAACCTCCACATAATGTAAAGGGTACATATACCAGTTCAATTTCTTTTTCCTACCTGAGCTGAGAACCACTTAGGAACCTTTATTTGTAAGAGTGCAGTGTGTATCTTTTTTCATCCAAAGGGGGTGTGTTGGGGATCGTAACCTCAGTGTCATTATTTACATCATATTTCTTCCAATTACACCTCTAATCTTCTCTTCCTTTACATTCCAATTTAGCCCAGTGAATCATTGTGGCTAGACTTTTATTGTCAATGATGTATGCTTACAGCGTTGAGTGAAAGAAAAATAGGCGAGTGAACCTATTTGTGTTTATGGCTTTAGAGGGAAAGAGATAAATGACCCGGCTTTTTTTATTTAGTTTTAATGAAGGAGGGATTGAGGGACTCCCTGTCCCTGTGGCATTAATGTGATTTCGCCTCTCCGTAGACGCGGCCGCCTCACACACATTTGTTTGTGACCTAGTTGCTGCTGGTCTCGGGGAAGGACGTCGTCCAGCTTTGTTTGGTTTGCACAAGGCTGAAGCAGCCAGGGTGTGTGTGTGTGTGTGCCCTGTCTTGCTCATAAACACCCTAATGTGTTTTTCTCAGGACCAGCTGGACAGGCTTGGAGAAGGTGCGGCCACTTTACAGTAAACGATCAGTGTCTCCCTGGTGTCGAGCGTCCCTCCGGCCACCGGGGCTTAAACGATGGTTCCATTTAGATCCTCCTTAAAGCATCCTCCTCCTCCTCCACCCGTCCCCTCCTACCATTACGAGGCACCGACCAAACAATATTAGTAGAGTCACCTTATGCTCTCCACATGAGCCCCCTCAATCGTTCAGCATTAATTGGATACTCAAGTCCCCAATTACGTTCCTGGCCCAAAAGGCGAGCTTGAAAAAACAAGACAGTTTTCACTCCCTTCTGTGGGACTTCATTAAGCGGCTAGTGCTGGAGCTTCCTCAGGGAGGGGGGACAGTGTTACACACACACACACACACACACACACACACAATAGCCCAGTGTCAGGGCTTAGACAGGGCCTGTAGCATGGGGAGAGTTAAAGGAGAGAAAAGTTAATTACACACAGTGGGTATGAATGTGTGTGTGACTGTGTGTGTGTGTGTGTGTATGTTTTTACCCCCTCACTCTTGCGAAATATTTGGAATTAATTAGTAGAATCAATATGCATTTCAAATGATATGACATTCATACAGGGCTGCAGAGCGGAGGGTGTGTGTGTGTTGTACTATTAAATGCATGTTATATTTGCCCTCTGCGGATGGAAATGTGGCCTCTGCTTGCTCCGCCTGTCTCTCGCCCTGCTTCTCTCTCTCTCTTTCTTTCTTCCTCTCCCCCCCTCTCTTTCTCTCTTTGTCTTTCTACTCTCTCTCTCTCTCTTTGAGGAGAACGAGGCTGTAGTTTACTCATAAATTCATCATTTGCGAAGCCTGCACGTAACAATTTGTGACTCGTACGTCTTTTCGTTTTAGAGATAGTGGGACACGGACACCGCCGTGAAACAGCATGCTGTATTTGGTAATGAAGTTGATTTTTTAATGTTCCTGCCACGCAGGATAAAAAGCAGCCTAATCACGCGGCCCAGGCCCAGCCCCCAATCACTCGCTATTTATTTTGACTACGCGTCGTGTTCGTGATGAGCGAAAATGACGACAGCAGGTTGCACTCCGTTGCCGTTGTTGTGGGACCTCGTGAGGGAGCTTGATGTTTTAAAAAACGCATTCTGATGTTAAACGGTTGAAGGACGGCATGGTCTGTGTGTTTAATTCTGTTTTGTGCAGAGGACTGAAATGAAACGACTGGAAATAGTTATCAGGCGAGCGTTAACATTTAATGGCACTATAAATTTACAATTAGATGGGCTCTTAACTGTGGATAGTGGGGTCCTGGGCAGGCTGTTTATCTGCATGGTGGTGATAGCATGTTGGTGTTGTCCTGAAGCTTGCCTGTAGACTGCCCTGAGGGGAAACTGGCTCACGGGAGACCACAAGCCTGACCCTCTTCCCTTTATACAGCAACAGCCAATCAGCTCACAGTCCGCCATACACATGACTGTCTGTTTTCAGCTAGTTCACCACTTAGTAATATCCTTCTATAGTTTACTCATTTCTATACAATCTTTAGGCTAGTGGGTCAAAGCAAAAGAAAAAAAAATCTTTACTTTGCATGTGATAATGTAAAGAGTGTTTATTCTAATTAGTTTTGGGACATTGCTACTCATCCATTCATCATGAATTGCAGGGAGCAGATGGTGTGTTTAAAAAAAATATTGTAACAAGATTTTGATGTGACAGCAGCAAATCTGCTATAAATCTTCTGTTTATAATTTATTAACTACTAAGATAATATGAACCTTTGGATTTAAGTATAGATCCTTCAAGTTGAAAAGGTTGACAAACTATCTGTTAATGATTAGAAAGAGTGGATTAAGGATTTAGACTAGGACCAGGATTATGGTTAGTTTGAGGTCTTTGTTTAATTGTTTAAGATTGAGGTCTAGGCTTAGGGTTAAGTTCAAGGAATGTTTCAGCATTCAAGGCACTGTTTCATCAGTTACCAGTAAAGTAATCTTTTGTAAATGTTTAGTTATTTCTCAGTCAGATTACATTACTTACTACTCCGTGGAAAGTACAAAGAAAACCCTTTCAGTTTCCAAGCACACAGTCCAAGAAGAACTGTGTTTAATTAATATGTACCAATGCACCAATTCATTGGTAGACTTTAATTAGCACAGATTCTTGATTGTATTGAGTTCTGGGGAATTTGAAAGCCAAGTCAGTTTTTTGTCATGTCCCTCAAACCACCTGAACACTGTTTACTGTGCTGGCAGGATGCAGGAACCTGCTGAAAGGGACCACTGTCATTAGGGCAATGCTGCTGTAATTAAGGGGATTACTTGGTCTGCGACAGTGTTTAGGTAGACCATACACAATAAAGTTACATTCAAATGAAAGCCAGAACCCCATCAATAAACCAAATCATTGTGTTCACCTGCTTAACATACTGTCACTGAACCCATAAAGTGCAGAAGTTTTTTGGGAACTTTTGCCAAAGTAACTTTGTCTTTGAACTAGATGTCTTTGTCTTTGTCTTTGTTGTATTCACAAACCAAAGAGCCTAGGGCACCCAGCATCCTGTCGCCGGTTCAGGGTTTGTGCCTCCTCAGACCACTGTCAGTAGGTATTCACCACTGCTGATTACCCCACCAGCCATTTTGGAGATGCTATAACACATTTTTCCGGTCGTAACAATTTAGCCCATGTCAACGATGCTCCGGTCTTTACTCCTGCATACAATATGTTGACTACAAGAACTGACTGTTTGCTTGCCATTTCATACATCTTAGACTTGCAGCTGTAAAAAGATTATCAACATTATTCCCTTCATCTGTTAGTGGTCATTATTTTTTACTCAGCTGTGTAATATATCACACCTGTTGGAACAAAACCTTACATCTTCATTTAATTTTTTATTACATGGTTTAGAAATACCATCTGCCATTCACATTGTGGCTCAATTGAATGAGAAACAGACAAACAGATGAAGTCCATAATGGCTTGTTACGTCTTAAGTTATAATAACTTGCATTAAAAGTTGAAATGTTTTTACTCTAGTTTTCTTAGGTTTTCAGAAGACAATCATACAGGGAGTGCAGAATTATTAGGCAAGTTGTATTTTTGAGGAATAATTTTATTATTGAACAACAACCATGTTCT
>JBBPDH010000001.1:40971991-40992731 GCA_037974565.1 Clupeocharax schoutedeni | reverse complement strand
GTTGATGTCATTAGACCACACCCCTTCTCATTACAGAGATGCACATCACCTAATATGCTTAATTGGTAGTAGGCTTTTGAGCCTATACAGCTTGGAGTAAGACAACATGCATACAGAGGATGATGTGCACAAAATTTTGCCTAATAATTCTGCACTCCCTGTACATCAGTTAAGATCTCAGCCAGTGCCAGCATGAAAGTAAAACAAAGAAATTTTTTTAATTTAATTTACTTGGCTCATAAGAATAAGAAAATACAGAAAATATATTTAGTGAGACTCAGCCCAAATACAAGTAGTACTGAGTCTGAGACACTTATAAATCACAAGGGACTACAGAGAGCTGCAGCAGATCAGCTCTGCCGTCTCTCCAGGACATCTACACCAGGAGATGCTGGACCAGTGCAATCAGAATTGCTAGAGACTCATCCCACCCCAATCTGTTTCACCTGCTCAAATCTGGCAGACTTTTCAGGAGTCTTACAGCCAGAGCAGAGAGACTCAGGAGGAGCTTCTATCCTCAGGCTGGAAGACTTCTCAACCAAGACATGCCACCACAGCTAGTAAAATATACATAACTCCTCTGTTATATGCCTGTGTGTGTATATATACACATACGCAAATACACTCTGTTTGCACAGTCTTAGGTATAATGTCACTGCATGTTGTACTTGTGTAACTGTGTATGTGACAAATAAAGGCAATGGGCAGTTGCAGGCAAGTACAGAGAGTCCTAGAGTTACGAGGGTCTTGACATCTGATGTTTCAAGTTTATGAAGAATACGCAGAATGTGCAGAATACACAGTATGAGTGAGGGAATATGTTTATCTAAGCGCAAGTGTTCCATTTGTGTTGCTTTGAATTGTTCACATGCTTTTGTCATTTTTTCTTAGTTGTGGTTATAGATTTTACTGTGTTCGGATCGGTTATTAATTTCGACAAGGGCGTGTTTCATTTACACCAAAATTCGGGTTAGATCACTATCAATGGAACGGATCTCCATCCTAACTCGAGGACCCCCTGTGCAGAGAAACATACTTGTCATGGTCAGGCCAGTGGCCGTTTAGGGCCACTGCTTTTTGGTTCATGTTTTGGCTATGTTTAGTTTCTGGTTCTGTTCTGTGTTCTGGGGAGGGACTCTTAAGTTGATATGTGTTCTGGGTGTATGCTTGTGTCACGTATACTGTCTGGTCATGTGTTCTGTTTCAGTCTGGACATATGTCATGTCAGGTGTTCATTAAGTTCCAGCTGTGTCCTGTTTGGCATCCTGATGTGTATTTAAACCAGTGTATTTCAGTTCCACATTATCTGTCCATCGTCCTAGAGCACATAGTGGTTAGCTGTATGGTTTTTGGTTTCTGGTTTTGGGCCCACGTGCCTCGGGTTTATTTCTGTAACTAAAGTCATGAGTGCAATGGATCCTGTGAGTCTGGCTTCTCCCTGCTTGGTCCTAGGTAGCTGCGGGCTGGAGCCTAGCTGCTCCACCCGTGACAATACTGAAAGCATCACCTGTATTGATCACTAGTGTTATACAGCTCTGGTAGGTGACATTTAAGTTGAGTATGTTTCAAGTTTAGAGTCAAATATGAGGGAGCATTTGTGTGTCCATTAAAGAGAAAATTATCATCTTCATTCTATCAACATGAAATTTTACAGTTTTTCTAGATCTAATGACTGTAGTTCAAGTTATTTACATGTCTCTGTTTTTAAAAGGGACATATCCAAAACTAACTTAAAAATGTTTTTTAAATAGGCTATACAAAACATTTTCATGAAGTTCTTTGCACAAAATCACACTCAAAGAGATATAACCAGTTTTTATCTTCACAGTTTTGGTAGATTTCAAAACATGTAGTTTCAGGGGTCTGTCCCTTTCATGCAAATAAGCTGTTGCTGGCCATGCACTACCTATAAATACTTAAGAAGGAATGAAACTGATTGTTGCTGGGTTCAGCACATAAAACACAAGCATATATACAATCCAGTATTTCATCCTGTGTTGCTGTTTGAACATACGCTTATAGACTTTTTCTGGTACATGAAACTTTGTAGTCTTAGCTTTGACATTAGTCCAACCGTAAATAAAATAATTATTTTTGCGCTTTTAAATTTGGGAGCTACGAAGACCCAAGATGGCCACTGCAAAGGGTGACGAGCAACAGGCTAGTGGGTGGGCTCTAGACAGATGAGGGGTGGTTCTATGCAAATTCTTTGCAAATTAGCCTAGTGGGACGTCACACTAGGCCATCTGGCCAAACGGGCCATTTTAAAGGGGCCAAAAGTGTGAAGAATAAAGCTGCTGATATCTTTTTCATGTGAAAGTGTATTTGTGAAAATAATTTCATGAACATGGTTTGTGTAGCCCATAGACCTATTATAACTAACGTGAGTTTTGCATAATGGGTCCCCTTTAAAGATAGACCTTTGTAAGGGAGGAGTTAAGTCTCCTCAACTCCTCAACTAATTCACACTTTATTTTTCTTTACATTTGTTAGACCTACTGCAAACACACGTGTGTGATCCGGGAGCACGGAAACCACACCCTATGTTCCCCAGGCTGACATCAAAAGCTCTGCGTGATGACACATATATGTGTGATCTCCCACGTCTGTTAATCACCTCTTCACAGACACACACACACACACACACACACACACAGACACATACATGGCTCCACTGGCAGCGCAATCACATCCGCTGTAACAGCCACACTCATCTCTCCAGGCACTTTGAGCCTGGCTTAGAACCAGCAGAATCTGCTTTTGCTAAATGAATTAAATAATTAAAGAAAACCAAACAAACAACCAAAACTACTTTCTAATTTAGGTACTGTTTGAGTTGTGCCACTATACCGATATTGGTGTCATGCAACCTTTTTTTAAATCAAAATTGATTGATAATAAGACTGGTTAACAAGTAACTGGAGAGGCTGTGTGCTTCAGATTTGAAAGCGTAGTTGAAAACGCACAGAAGCTGAATAAATACCAGTCTAGTTAATGTTTACAATTCTGCATTAGATTCCCTTTGATGTCATTTTAGAGACAGCTAAATAGGAATTCCAACGAATTTTAAAACCATTTAAAGTAAGTGATTGAGTAAACAAAATCATTCAGTGTGGTTAGATGTGAAATGGGTTGCTGTAAAGAAATTAAGGAACTCATTTTTTTTTACAACATGTGAGCATGTGCGTCTTTTATATAAACCTGATTATGGCAAAATGGGTACACATTTTTGCGACTCTTAAATGCAATACATGTCACCATTATAAAAATACATTCTATACCAAACTCGTATCACAAATGTATCATTAAACAATGTCTCAGGCATCAGCCAGCATAGTCATTAACCATTCATATTATAGCTTTCTGTAGAATAACTACTGACATATCCATCAAATTCCATGATACAGTCACCAAATTGATTGATATATTTGAAGAAGATTTTGACAATAAATTTTACCATCACTGCACAAATGGTACTTAAATGCTCAGCTCTGCACTGTGGCTGCACTTAGATAGTCCCCATTACCCATCAGGAGAGACATGGGTCCACTATAAATCTCATTTATAACATGCCCTACAAGCCTAGACCATGTGTTACAAAACCTGGTGCTTTGGTGAAGGCCTGGGCCCCAATTAAAACCCCATTACCCCAGCTTGTGGGTCTCGAAGCCTTGGTTATACACCTTAACTGCCTTTGGCCGCCATTGCCAAGATACCTGGAGGCATGGCTTTAGGGCTTCTAAACAAGTCCTTTCGAGTATGCATCGAGGGAATTATGGACAAACAGGTAATGGGTGAGGGAGATTTATCCAGGAACAAAAACTCATTTAACCTTGAATATTCTTCAGAAGCTTTTCAATTGAACACCATTTAGTCTTGATCTTCCCATGTGCTTTCTTCCCAAGCCTTGGGCTTTGTTTACTGATGAACTGCTGCATGAATTCCAGATCTGTTTCTGGACATTGCTCCTTTTTTTTTCATGATCAATACCTTGCACCAATATTATTTTCGGGTCAAGGTGTCAACCCTCTAGATGTCTGCCTTATTGTAGTTCTATTGATAAGAAAATAACCTCAAATATCATATTTCGTTCATCTACAGCTTGACAAAAAGAGTTTGCTGTGGTATTCTAGAGAACCTTTTTTTTTGCCAAAAATGTACAGTAAAAAGCTGGACACACTTATTTAGAAGGGTTTTGAATATATATTTTTTTGTTTTTACAAATAATAGAATAATAATGAACATTATTCTATGACAGAAAGTTTCACACTCTTCTTGTTGTTCTTTTACTGAAGAAGGACTTAAGACGTAACTAGGGGCATTGGAAGCATTTTTAATGTGAAGGGGACGCATCGCTCTACGCATGGGGGGGCGGGGTTTGGGCATGGGTTGTGGACAAGGTTTGCGCCTGGGGTTGGGACGGGGTTTGTACGGATAATTCACTTGCATGCGGTGAATTGGAGGCAAACCTGGATTTCCAGTGATTAAGTGGAACTGAGTGAAGCAGTGAAACATTCAAGATAGAAGATTCAACAGTGCTGGGTGAACCAATATTTTATGTTAAATGTGGAGGGGTCCAAACCAATAATTCTCAAATGTGAAGGGGACACGTCTCCTTCAGAGTCAATGGCAGTGACGCACATGGACGTGTGCCATATTTGGAAACTGTGGTGTTGCAAAAACTTCTTTATAGTACAGTATTTATTTCCATATACCACAGGGCAGTATATACACTACTATACACTATACACTAATATTTCCAGTGAAGGTCAGTCTTAATGGTTCAGCATAGCAAGACATTTTGGACAACAGAGTTTGATGAAGAACTGTTTCTATTCCAGCATGAATGTGCCCCAGTGACATGGTTGGATGGGTTCAGCATGTAAGAAGTTGATTGACCCGCACAGAGCCCTGACCTCAACCTACACCTTTGGGATGAACTGGAACGAAAGGGTGCGAGCATCCAACATCAGTGCCTATAAAATAAATGGGCACAAATTCCCACAGAAAGACACAAAGCCTTTCAAGAAGAGTGGTAGCAGTTATAGCTGCAAAGGGGGACTCCATATTAAAGTCTCTATTTGAATGCAAGATCATTAAAGTCCCTGTTGGTGTAATGGTCCAGTGTCCAAATACATTTGTCCATGTTATGTATCACTGTATGCTAGCTAGGCTAGGCTAATTGTGAGAAACAAGCAATCATTGCTAGAATATGTGTTGACTGTATCAGGTGTAGGGAGTATCAGGTAGTATGCCCATTACTTCAGATTAGATTACTAAATATATCTTATTGAATGAATTCAAGTAGAAACAATGTCTGCGTTTACTTAACATAGCATAATGATTATACTCTGACTGATTTGTAGCATGACTTGTAGTGGATTCTTTTTTAAATGAAACTGGTACGAACTGAATTATTCTCACAGAAAATTATACAGCAACAAATACAGTCTAACACACATTTCTCTTACCTTCCACATTCTCACATCTTAAACTGTATATTTAATGCAATTGCTAGTACATCCAATGTGTTTCTGTCAGTCTTTAAACAATTCTAACATCAGTCACTGATGTATCTCTCTGATCTTTTTTATCTGATCTTACTTGTAAATGTATTTCTACAGTGCAGTGCAGCCCTGAGGAGAATGGGTTTTCCTTTAGAGTCTTTGCTCCTCCTAGTGTTTTTTCTTAATGCTTTTATGGAGTTTTGAAATATGATTTCTTCTGAGATATGATTTCTCCCTTATGCACTTAGAGTTTTATTTTCCATTTGAGTCTTGGCTCCGCTCAATGCTTCTTCCTCATGCTCCTAGGGAGTCTTGGTTCCTCTGGGCACTTTTTCCCTCATGCTGTTTGGAAATTTTTACTTTGGAGTCTTGATTCCTCTCAATGTTTTCATCTCATGCACTTTCGGATATTTTCCTGAAACAGTCACCCTTAGCAAATCTCATTAGTGGGAAGCACCTGCATTTCTGGAAATCTGTTTTGGTTTTGCTTTGGCTCCAAAAGTATAAATAAAATAGAAATAGTAATAATAAAACTGAACTAAACGTAAGGGCAGATATGAGACAATCAGTTTTATACACACACACACACACACACACACACACACACTGTAAGTCATACGTTTATTAAGAATCTTGGCAAAGTGCTGTTGGGCAATGCTGATGTAATTCTTCGGTGTATTGTGGTTAAATGTAGCCGGGTCACATCTTGATCAGCACATCATGAACTGTTTTTCCCCAGCCTTGCCTTAATTACATGCATGCTCATTGTTTTCTCTGGCCTGGCCTTTTGTCGTTGTTTGTGTTGTTGGTGCGGTAATTGTCGTGTTTGTGCGAGTGTGTGTATGCTGTTAAGGGGGTTGCTGGTGTGTCCGTGGCGTCCTTGGAGATAAGTCTCCTGCATCTTCCCTTTAATGAAGCCCCATAGAGGGCAGATGGAGGGAGCGGACCTTTCTCCTTTGGGTCACCCACCTTTAATTGGGCCTTAGTAGCCTATTAATGTCGGAGGCTCCATGACCTCTTGTGGCCACTTTGCAGTCACTTTGCACTAAACTGGTTTTTGCGCATTGGGCTGCCCAAAACAAGAGGGACCCTTTTGCCCTTGCAGCATGCATTAGGGTCTTTGTTGGTGCTATGGCCATAATTTTTCTTTGTGATTAAAATGTCATATGCAGTATTTGTGCTCAGATATGATTTAAAAAAAATCTTTCTACCTTTATTTCTCACATTTGTATTCCTACAATAACTTATATAATTATATAATTAGTGTAAACACACCTGTTGTCTGAACCTGTGGTGTGAACGTCTCCTGTCATAACAGAACCTCTATGTTCTTCATGAAAGAAGGAAAAAGAGATTCTTAACTTGTAAATTAACTTGCACATTAACATAACAATAATGTTACATAATACAGTAATGTAATCATTCTAAGTAATTTACAGTCATTATGAAATATTCACATAGTATAAAGGGCACCAGCAAACTTTAAGCTCAATTCAATAACATTGGAGTTTCTCTGGAACATTTTTTACTGCTTTTCCTTACCATGGCTACTGAAGTTGCATGCCTAACTTGTTTCAAGGCAAGCTAATTTGGACTTTTAAAGTAATGAACAGCTCTTTGAGCAGTCTTCTGGTGGACCTCACCATTTTGTTTATGGTATTTAGCAAATCCTGATGGGAAAAGACAAGATCGGTCACCTCTGGAAAAAACTGAGCGATCTAATGTGAACAGGCATATTGTCCACTGCTCTGACTGTTGCACATATAAACCAGCCCTCACCTCATTCGAGTTTCGGAACAGGCTTTGAAGATTAAAAAGTGCCAGTCGGTCCATCTCTCACAGTCACCTGTGTGAAACTGACAACATTTCTATTCATTTCCATACCACTCAAATAGACTGATAACATTCTGACGGCTGTGGAAAGACTTGTTTTCATATTTTCGCAGTCGTAATTTATGTGGCGTGGTAGGGGCTCCCTTAAAGACATATTTTGTGTTTCATGTTGATCAGGCCCTCTTCAGACAGCGCGGAGCGAGGGAGCGGGCGGCGGAGAGTGGGGCTGAAAGAGTTGATCATAGCTTCAAAGCCAACTGTCAGCTTAAAGGTACACGATGTTAGGTTTTTGTTTCAAAACAACAGACAGGAGCTGGCAGCTTGTCTAATTAACAGAACAGTGCATGCTCTTGACCCAAAAAATTACATCAACATATCACCATTATAACAGAAGGTATCCTTTTGTTCTTTTTCATATTACACGAAGAAAAAACACTTTGACCTCATGTTTTCCTTTATAGTCAAACCTTTCCTTCATATACTACAATCTGTCCCCCTGAAATTTCATGTTTGTACTAATTAATTGAGCTTATTCAACGTACATATATGTAGATATATGTTTTTGACCATCAGTACAGTCTTGACAGCTGATCAGTATTTCACAATGTTAGTATGCAGGTGAGCATATGACCGCAAATATTTTACATATGTTTGAGGAATTCTTCACTTTGAATACCAATCTAATGAATGTCGTCTTAATCCTTCATTTAATCCTTCATATAACATTAAAATCATATAAAATAATTTCAGTAACCCAATAATTTACTTTTGATATTTTGAATGGTCTGTTGCTTTAGTTTAAGTGCTCTTAACTCTAACCTTTATAAAACAACTTGTGAGCTTGTGATTAATGACATGCTTATGTATGTGTTATAAAGTTCCTATAATAAATTCCCTATGCCTTCAAATAAATAGTTATAGAAATATCAATATTCATCTCATTAAACAGGGCCCAGTTCAGGAGTCAGTACCTTGTATGGCATAGGTTTCACTTTTGGGAATGGAATGACTGATCAGATGACACCTTCTGAGCCAAAAGGGAGTGTGCCTTTGTGATTGTGCCCCGCCTTTTTTCCTCCCTCTCTTCCTCTCTCTGTATTGTTTATCATCTCCAGGCTCTCTCTCAGTGTGGATGTCCTGTCTGTCTCCGGCTGCTAGGAAAGGTTGGAAGATTAGTGATTTCCCTGTAGAACTAATAGTACCTGCAGGCCCCATTAAAGCCATCTGTAGCATGTGTCCTTGTTTATCTGCTCTATACTCCGCCGGGAACCCTCTAACCCCCACCCCTCAGCATTACTGGACTCCAGCTCCATCCCAGGACCTATAGCACTGGTCCCTAAAGTGCTTGGCCCCCTATAGGTTGCTACCGTTGTGTGCCAAAAAAGCCCTGCACTGTGCCAGGCACCTTCAGGTCCATTACCACATCACTATCAGTGGGGACCAAAGCTGGGGGAGTCGACAAAAGTGGCATTTCCAGAGCGCATCAACACATCATCCCTCCAGCGCTCCAGGCCCTCGTAAAATTGGACTTATGGCTTGGTTGCCAGCATAAATAAGTCCCTTTGATAGTTAGCGGAAGAAGTTATGACACTCTTGGGTACGCGTGAGGGACAGTGGCACTGTCGTTTCATTCCTGCTACCCTGGCACCCTGGTGCCTCTGATCTTTCTGCCGATTCAGGGCACGCTCTCTTCATTACCGCCGGCCACCGGGGACTTGTTTTTTCTGCAAGATTAATGAGTGCCGCGGAAATTCTCCAGCGCATCTCGATAATTAAGTCTTTGTTTATCAAAAAACAAGTTATATTAGGAGCAGGAAATTCGCAGTAATTATTCATAATCCTAACAATTCAAGTGTAGCTACCTCATTTGCCTGTGTAATTCTGCTTTTTAATTTCTTGCATACATTTGCATATTAATTTTGCCCGTTGGCTGCTGCAGGCCTCTGTCAGTACTCTTTTTTTTTCTTGCGTGATGTTTTTCACAGGGTGAGGCTCAGTTGGGTGGCATTTCGGCTGGGTGTAATGATAAATTATGAATTTTTCTAATTTGCTGCATAATGAAGTAACCCCTTCCGATCCATTTCCTCTCTTCACTCGCACTGCGGCCTGAGCCCGCATCAGATGGCTGTCAGAGCATGTTTCTTTAGAAGCGGCCGCATGGTCATTAGGGATGGCGATGCCAGTCGGGTGTTGGGGTGAGACTGGCATTCACTCACTCCAGCCCTTCGCCTCTCCCAACCTCATTTCCACTCTGCAAATGGTGTCAGCTCACATTTACATGATGCCTCCCCAATGCATTGTCCAGACGGAGGCCCCATGTCCAGCACTGGTGCGTCTGTGGCCATTTACATATGCAGAGCTGATGGAAACATCTCACAAACACATGTGTGTCCTACAATGGCATGGGGCAGTGGGTAAAACATGTGCTGTTACACATACTGTTATAAGAAAATGAATATTAATGTGTGGTAACATCATGAGGCTTTAAAAAAAACTATAGTCTGCCACAAAATTGGCCTTTCCCCAAAATGTAGCCTATCATCTAAAACATTTTTTGATGTTGTAATTTGCATCTTTACAAAAATAATATAAATTTGCTCATAAATTAGCATGATGTAAACTGCCTAAATCATCAGATCGTTCTTAAGTAACCTGAGATAGATTTACTTATGTGTTTTCTGCCACTGCATGGCAGTAAAAAAAATGTGTGTTATAGCATAGCTTAAAAATGGTAGTAGCAGATTGAGTAGTTTCCATTCTATGCAGTAAAAATTATGTGACTGTGTAACTTTATGTAACGTTAAGGGATGAAATAACTCACTCCATGTTTTAGCTTGTTATTCCATACCTACATAGCTTACACAGTAGATGTAACATAGCTACTACAAAATCTTTTGCTTTGTAAGTATGTAATTAATTCTTAAGGTGTTCAGTGGGTTCATTTGGATCCTGGATTAAGGTCACATTTTCTGGTGAAACGACATCACCATATCTGAGCTCATCCCAATATTCCAAGTGATTTCTGTTATTTTCTGAATTTGTCAAAGGCAGGTGAGAGCTGATCTTTGAGCCTTGAATCAATAACACAGCCATCCATGCTTGCAGGGAGCTTGACCATTAGCCGGCTGGAGCGCTTTCCGGCTCTCCTCTGCATGAGCGGAAACCTCTCAACACTTTTCACTCTGTCAAACCCCCTGTCAGGCAACAAGATTTATCTTCTATTGCAGTGTTTTCCGTTTCGGCTGCGAGGCAACAGATGTGCGAGGTGGCTGAACCGCTGCGATGTGATGATACTGCTGCTCCAAGAAGAAGGAGGGAAAAAAAACGAGTCCTCAGAGTGCCGCTGGTGTTTACACTCTGCTCCTCGTCTCTCTCTGCCCTCCACACATTCCCATTTTCTGCCCATGTATCTCCCCCTCCGCTGTGTGCATTGCACTCAAACAGATACAGAATCTACTCCCTCTAATCTAGTTTCCCCGCGTCTTTGATAGTCTGTCCACAGGGGGATACTCAGCCCTGTTTTCACTGCTATGTACTGTTTGTGTCCACATAGCTTTGCTAAATGCAAATTTAAAAAAAAAATTGTTTTGCTGATTGTGTTGTGCAGCCTTGACTGGTTAATTAGATAGCTCTTAAAGGGTAAATAGCTAAATGCAATACAAATAAGTGAAAATAAGTGTGATAATTTGAAGCTGATTTATTCTTGTATCTCCATATTACCTGTGTTTACCCTTTTTTGACCCCACCGTGGCAAAGTCATCATGAAATCCCTTTTAATTTTAGTTCTGGTCCCTAATAACTTTAGAGGAGGAAAACACTAACTGTCATTCCTCTTACATCAGCAAACAGACACCAGCACTGGCTAACACAGCACTGAGTAATAGAGGAACGAGGCCAATTATGCTCTCTTGGACTCTAAGCCATATATGGCTGTGATAACAGCAGGGTTCTTCAACCTACCAATGTTAAAGCCATAATTCATAATGGAAAAAATAGTTTTTTGTGATTCTTCATGAACATTATTCTCCATGATCAGAGGTGGACAAAGTACTTACATTCAATAGTTAAGTGAAAGTACAGATACCACTGGTCAAATGTTACTCCAAAACAAGTGAAATTCGTTCAGTCAAATTTTTACTTAAGTTAAAGTACTGAAGTACTTGCTTTTTTAAAATACTTAAGTATTAAAAGTACATTTTTTTCATAGCATTTTTGCATTTTTGGCACAACACATACAATACCTAATGCCTCTGACTAGCCTGTAGAACCTCTAGAACAAGAAATTGGTCAAATGTTATAGAATGAAACACAACCTGAGCTGACAAAGAAAACAAGTCATTTATTTTTAACAATGTTTTTATCATTACATATTACACATACACTAACAATATTTGCACGTAATGAAAACATCATGATTCTTTGTCCAAAGCATATGACGCATAATTTAGAATGTTTGAGACCTGCCTGCATGCTTCCCAAAAATGGTGTCCCCCAATTATTGGCACACAACTCCTTAAACGGAGTATTTTTTATGCTGAACACTATCCTTGAAGTTGAAGTTTACACCTCAACTATATAACATCTCTGACCGTAATTCAATGCTGAATTTATATCTTTTGCTAACTGGGCTACTATTAACACAAATATAGATATAGACATTGCTCTGTTTTTACGTGCTAACTTTATAAATTAATTAGTAGACAAGCCTTGCCTTGGACTTGGCGGGCAAAGTCATTTCACAGGCCATGTTGCACGTTAATGTGATTACAATCTAAAACCTCAGACAACTGTTTACATGCCTCAATATGTTTGCGCAAGTTGGAGGGTGAGTTTTTCAGGCCGTTATATAGTTTGTTTTAGGCAGACACAGCACACACTTAAAACGGAATGAATCTTTAATCCTTTCGGAAAATATCAACATTTTGACAAGATATGGTCATGGGTGCGAAAATCTCCGTCCCCGTCCATCCACTGGCGTTGCAGAAATGCAATACCGGCGTTGAACTTAATTTGATGGTTACAGGCTACGCCAGATGTGACGCAACTCTATTGATTACTGATAGGCTGTCAGCCAGGAAAAAAACAATGACGTTTTAGAAAAGGAGGAAAAAACATGCACTTTTAGAATTAAAAGTAACGAGTAACGAGACGCTTGATGGAAATGTAGTGAAGTAAAAAGTACAATATTTGTCTTTCAAATGTAGTGAAGTGAAAGTCATAAGTTTAAAAAAGTACTACTCAAGTGTACTCTACTCTGCAGTACTCAAGTAAATCTACTTCGTTACTGTCCATCTCTGCCCATGATACAGTCACAAAAATGCACAACATTGCTGCCTCCTGGCTTTCATTTCTTGTTCATAGTTTACTGTTACAAGCAAAGAAACTCTACGGAGACTGCAGATTCCATTATGAGTATTTCACATTTGTGTTTGTTAGTAAGAGAGGATATTTAGGTTTGAATAGAAGTTATTGTTTCCTTATTTCACTTCAATTTTTTTATTTCAGATTTCATTTTACAGCAATGCAAATATGTCATTAAATATGAAATTATAGTACAGTATAGAAACAGTATAGAAATGACAAAAATAATTCTAGACTTCAGTGGGTTAAATGGCATATTATAATGTGGTTCAGGGAACAGACATGCTGTATTAACCTTATGACTGTGACTCGATAAAATTGGATGGATACAGTGGCCTTTGTGCAATGCACTGCTGTCCTTGCATACATTCATTCTGACCTGTCACCCTCAGTAATAGTAACCACATACACATACATGCTTGGCTTCAGTGCTTTTTCTTTTTAACATTTTTTAAGATGTACGATGGATGCATGCATATTGTTCTTTAACAGGGTCTTTGGGTAGCAGACACATGAAGACCCTGAGTAAGAAAACACATTTTGGTTATGAGGACAGACTGTGTGGGCAGAAGTAAAGCATAGAAAGTAGCTAATATTGCCTGATCATGCGGCACCATCACGGCCTGCTGATTATGAGGTGTGGATCCGCGCAGCTGTTTGCGTCCTGTCTGAACCGAGGACACGACATCAGACACCAGGCAGGCCAAGAGCTCACAGGACCCCACAAACTCAGTGCTGAAGAAAAGCTGACATCTTGATGCTAATACCCTTAGGGACATTTGCACACTACAGGGGCTGCAATCATTAGTCAAAAAAACAATTTGACAAGTTGTTGACGTTGTTAGCAACGTCATTGCGTTCCATCGCGACGAGCTAGACAGTCAGATATGCTAATTCAAAAAGCTAAAGAGTCACTTGAAGTCAGTTGATTTTGAATCATACACTTGTGTTTTTTATATGAAAAACAGTATTATCGCCATTTTATAATTGCTAAACCCATTACTGAACTATTTGATATTCACGAGGCTGTACATTGCGACACTGTACATAAACAATTTGTCTGTTCAACCTAAAGCAATTATTTTCAGTGGGAACAGGCAGTTGAACTTGTTTAATTCAACAGAAATAAATCAATAACAAACAAACAAAAAACAATCCAGCCCCTCCTAAAGGCAGAGCTCAAAGTAGAAAGCAATGGTGTGAGTGTCCGTGTTGTTCAACAGACAGAAAGTCTCTCATAGCCATAAGTTAACACAGCTGAAATGTAGTGAAAGAGATCTGGCTAGAGGAATTTGGGCAGGTTTCTGTAGGGTTGTAACAATATAGCCAACTCATGGATGGATAGTGCTAACGGTTCAATACACTCATGATATATTCATCAGAGTAAAACCGAAAAAGAATGCAGTATTTTTATTATATATTGAATGAATCTTGGATGAAGAAAAATGATGACTGTGTTCAATCTTGGCACAATTCACTAATGAAACCAGGGCTGGAAAGTGTTTGTGTATGAATGAGAATGTGCTGCACTGGACTATAGATTGACACTGGTTGAACACTACCAGCAAAGCGGTTGCATCACTTATATCATAAGTGATAAAATGCTTTTTCTCCAGGATGAATTGTTACATGTCCATGATGCACATTGCCATATTGTTTGCATTGCAATATCAAGATATTTCGATTCATTGTTACATGCTTGCTGTCTGTTGGACAAAGTATTTTTTGTTGACCTAAAAAAGTTCATTTGCTTGTTACCACAGAAACTAATTGTTTTAGGTTAAACAGAAAATAACCTGTTTTGTACGCCTATGTTATATTGGTGGTGCAGATTTTGACACAATCCAGTACCGAGGTTAACAGGTCGTCCCCAGATCACATTTGTTTCTGGACTGCTCGTGGGTGGAGTGTGAATTGGTCCCTAAAAAACTTAACATAAATGTCACTGCTTACCTGTGCGTGTTTTGATTATTTGAATGTTCTGTAGAACATCTGCTTGTGGAGCAGCGTGATAGTATTCATAATTTATAGCACGGTGCTCATGCTTCAAGGAAAGTCAGTGAGACATGGGACTGTGGGTGTATCTGTTTATTTACAGCCTGTCTGTGCAAAGAGTTTTCACCTCTCCATAAAAGAGTGTGGTATAGCTCCAGTTTATGTAACAGACCCTTCAGCAGGAGCAGGTTAAAGGGTCCCTTGAAGGAGTGAAGAGGGGGAGAGAGAGTAAGAGAGAGAGAGAGAGAGAGAGAGAGAGAGAGAGAAGGAAAGAGGGAGATGTTGAAGTTGAAGCCTGTTCTTTTGTGCTCCTGCTCTTGATCATTTACATCAAGTTGACATTCGGAGAGTTTACTCTGGGGTCTGTAATTGTATTCTTTCGCCAGTTCTGCATTGCCAACCGTGAAAATGGAATCTTATCAACCCTGACCAATTTTTAATGTACAAAATGAATTGGCAGAGGTTCAAAAAAAGGGAGCTACAATTCAAATCAGGTGAATGATACATGTATTTTTTTCAAATCCTCTGAGCTGCGCCCCCCCACCCCCACACACACCCACCCCTCCTCACCGCTATCATATTACAATGGATTTATTTTTCTTTCAGGGGAAGGCCAGGAGCTGGGAGGGTTGCGGGCATGGTGATGGGAGGAGGTGTTTCAGAGAGAGGAAGGAAAAGGTTGAATCGTTCAGATTTATTGTAGTCTTAGAGGTGGATGAACTAATTGAATTGATGACCTAAAACAAGGACGGACAGTCGTGATTTTACCGAGATCACTCTAGCAACTCCGAAAAGTAGGGGGTGCCATATTTCATTCAGTGTTCCAACAGATAACGCTTGGGCCGAAGCGAAGCTTCAAAATGTTGAACCAGTAATCCCTCAGGCTTTCTGCCAGCGGGCGCCTGTGCTGTATTTCATTATTACTATATCATCTCTTTATATATACCTAATTACTTTTAATGTGGATGAAGAGGATTACGGCAAAGTACGAAGCTAATCAGATAGTCGAGTTTGATTATTCAGATTTCCTCCATAAAAGATTATTCATGTGTTCATATTTTAGTTACACCTCAGCTCGTTCAACTCCCAAGACAATATTTCGACTCAGTATGATGACAATCAGGCTCGTGTCAGATATACGTAACAGATTTTGGATTGCACATTCCTGCATATAAGCACACAGGATCAAGCATAGATGCATTTGTTGTTGTTATTATTTATTTATTTGTGGCGTTTTTTTAAACCCCCCAAATCTCAGGTAAGATTTGGGTCGTGAAAACCAAGAAGCGGGAAAAAACAAAGGGAGCGAAACGAAAGCCATACATATGTTAAAATCAGAGCGGTAATAAAGATTAAGTAGAAGTTAATAGCATCCTCAGTCATGCTTGTGAAGGTAATCTCTCTTTTTTAAATCAAAATTAGATTTGGAGGAATGGAACAAACAGGGGGCGAGACTTTGGCGTAATATTTTAATCAAATTGTCATGAATGAGTGGATACAATTAGAAAAGCTGTCAGTCAGAGAGCCACGGAGGCTTTTGTTGCTCAGCTGTCGGAGGCCACGATGCGGGCAGGGTGGGATTAGACATGACCTTTCCCAGGGTCCACATATGTGACCCCTTTGGCTACTCTTTTTTTTTTTTTACCATGTACCCTCTCTTTTTCTGTCTCTTTTTTGGGCCTTGTTCTCCTTATTTTGACTCGGGGAGGGTACAGTTTTTTTGCTCTGTGTGACCCTGGCTCATCATTAGGCTGCGCTTGGCTGTTGCGTCGTCAGACAGTGCTGAGAGACAAATCTGCTAATCTCTTTAACTGATATTAAAGCTTGGGCTGGGCTGTACAGGCACGTCTGAGCAGAAACACCATCAGAGAAATGACTGCCACGGATGACATGCATGGCCTTATTAAAAAGAATGCCTGCATACTCTTCAGAACCTAGACTCTGTACACCCCCCACTCCCAACACCCCACCCACCACCGCCCCCTTTATGTCTAGCCTTTTTTTATATTTTGCATGAGCACTTTAAAAACTAAACAAGTGTGAAAATGATCACTTATTAGAGTCATTTGGCCCTGAGAGCCCTCAGTAATGTGAAGGAACACTCTGATTTGAGCTTAACGTCAGTAATCTTTGAGCATTGGGGTGTCTGCTCATGGTGAGATAATCAATTTCTGACACACCTAACGAAAACAAGCATTTTCCTGCCTTAATTGGCCTATTAGAAGTGCACGAGGCAGAGATAAATGATGAGGGTATTTTATTTTGAGAGACTGTTGTGAAGAACGCATTCTTTTCCCCTCCATTCCTCTGCTTTTTCTACTTCAATAGATGAGCACGACTTTGTTGTTTTTGTTTTTTTTTTCTGTGTGGAAATTATGAGCAATGTTCTCGTAACTGGGACACAGGATTAGAAAACAACAACAGTGCATTGCCTCCACATAAGAGACACTTCTCATGTAGTGATATACCAATGTACACTCTAGAGGCTGGACTACCTGTGCTCTCCCGAGTCTGGCTCCACTAATTTGATTTATTATGTAGGAGTCATAATACGTGCTTCCGAGAACTACACTTGAGCATAATCTCAAATAATTATGATATGGCAAATGAAATTAAATTGTCAAAATTCAAGATTTAATCCGACATGACGCGCCGTTCTAAAGACCAGGATGACATGTTAGCACACATGTTTATTTAGCCGACAGCTTCACACCACTACGTTTTTGTGCAATTACAGTCTGATGCCATACATAATGACATGCGCTACTTGAATTAACTCAAGCACAAGTGAGCCTGAGCAGCCATGTGACAACTCTGTATTAGCATGCAGACAAATTCACCACGGCAGGGTGCTTCTCTTCACGTCATTGATTCACTCCTGCCTTCAGGAAATATAGTGCTATTGATACCAGTGAGGAGAGCAGTCAGCTGACTACAATCTGTACCCTCTGAGAGTTCGATCATAAGTTACACAAACACATGTCTGATTATGTAGATTTTTCTGTTGGTCCCCTTATTTCATAATGAGTGGACCCATTTAAATGGGTCATGACTGAGAGAGAGAGGGGGGGGTCTACAGGAGATCTTAGTCGGCGAGTCACTTTATTACACGCACCTGAATTGTATCTACATCCATTGTCCAATTTACCAGCTCCGCCTACTACTTAGTAGTTTACAGTTACAGACTCTAGTCTGTTTGCACCATTTGTTACTCATTCATCAATAGTCAGGATCAAGCAACAAACCAAGTTATTGATAGCTGTTCATCTGATGCTGCACAGTTTGTCTTAGACATTACGTAGTCTTTCAAGAATGGCAGTTCCTGGCCACAAAGCTAGATATTATATTTTGGTGGACTGTTCTCATCCCAGCCGTGAGGTACTGTATATCTAATGAAGTGGTGTTTATTGGTGTACAAACAAAGTTAGGTTAGATTTAGAAGCAGCTGACCTGGAAAAACCAAGGCTTTATTATAGCCAGGGGCATCATAAGAGATTCATGAAAAGGGGGGCTAAGCTAAACATTTTTGTCAACCACTGTGTAAACATTTCCTGATTAATAGGCCAATAGAAATAATCAAAAATGATTAATAATATTACTGTGCTTTAAAAGATGTGTTTTTTATGATAGATTTTGTGTTTGTTTTGTGAAAGGTCACCATGAGTACTTTATATATTTACAGCATATATTTTAATAAACTATCTATTATTTATCAAGCTATTAGCTGTACATTACTGTACATAACCTCAACATTCTGAATGAAGCTGATAGTGTGTTCAGGCTGAGTAAGCCATGATCATATATAAGATCAGTGGACGCTGTACGATATGTTCTCTGCTATATTTATGATGACATTACAGAAATGGTGATAAGACTGGTAGAGGGGCATTGCATGTTAGCTGTAGTTATTGAGATATTAGATTGGCTCATAAATCAGCATGAGAATATGGGGCCATATTCATATTCACACAACATAGATTTTTGGAATGAAATTGTGTCCATTGGTGTATTTAGTGTTGAAGCAAGTACACTGGTGGGATTTATCTCCACTGTAATGCACTTTACCGAGCCAGTACTTATTTGAATGAATCTGTGTGGGATTTTGTCGAAGTATCATGATTTTATTCGTGCATATTTACACATGCAGGGCACTGTGCAAATGTTTCTGACTCTTTTGATTACAAAAAAAAATGAGCCTGAAGAGTTTCTCGGTGCTGTTTCTATGCAAGTATTTTGTTCTTGTCACCTTGACGTGCAGACAAGGCAGTGAAGGTATGACTAGAATTTACAGTAATAATCTTAATCATAACACTGCATTAAATTCAATTACAGTATAATATGCCGTTTGTTTGATTTGGTCCCTCTCATTTGTCTACATCAAGGTTTCGCTTCGGTTTGGAGAACTGCAGCCAACCTTCACCGCTTAATCACAGGGTTAATGCCACACTCAGAGAGAAAGTGGTATGTTGGACATATTGAGATTTCAACCCATTTGCAAAGTGTGCATAGGAAATTACAGAGGTCCTGTGTCATTTATACTCCATCTGCCCCCAACGCTATAAAATCAAGCTAGGTGCGGGAGAATTCGAGAGGGAATACTGAACAAGAGAGAGAAATGGAGAGAGAGAGAGAGAGAGAGCGAGCAAGAGAGAGAGAGATGCACACACACACACACACACACACACACAAAAATGCGTGCACAGAGATAGATTGATAGAGAGAGAGAAAAGAGAAGGACAAAGACAAAAAAATGAACGGAGAGAGAAAGGAAGAGGTCATGAGGGCAAAGAGAGACACATTCTTTCATCCTTTACTGTTTTTTGTTTCCTTTTCTTTTCTTTTTCTCTACCTGTCTCTCTCTCTCTCTCTCTTCATCTGAACAAGGTGGCAATGGCTGGGGTGAAATATATAACTTGTGGTGTGTGTGCTCTGCGCCCTGTGTGTGTGCGCTGTGGCAATATGCTCTCACTCAATCAGATTTGCATAAGTAAGCTCTCAGCAGGCCTGCTCCACTGCCCAGGTGCAGCCCCTATTTGCATATAGAACTGTGAGAGGGCTCCCCAGAGCCACTTTAGACTCCAGTGACTGCTGAGTGAGCTTACGGGCCGCGGAGCTGCAGATGAAATTTGAATTAAAAACCTTGCCCGTGCTGTTTTTCTCCTGTGCAAAAGGGGGGAAATGGGGATGGGGAGCGGGGGGTGGACGCACCGGGCGAGAGACAGATAGTAGGGCCATGGGGAGAGAGAGAGAGAGATGAATGAGTGGACATAGGGAAGTGATGGACTCCTGCGTTCTCTTGCAAAGCCACAGCGCTGCTTTTTTTCAGGCAGATTCTTAATGTGGACGGGGTTTCGAACGAGCTCTGTTTAAGCCATTCAAGCTTTTCTGGTGGCTCATGCCTTCATCTTGTCCGAGTACATCATCTCAGGTTTTCCTGCACCAGTCACTTGTTACACAGTTACATAATTAATTACATATTGAATTACATTCACATTCAGTTTGCATTCTGGAGTTGCCTCTTCTTTTGTATTAGTGTAAAATCCAATTGGGATGTTTTCTTTATGTTTACTGCAACATCCAGTATTAGACTCACACCTTCCTAGATATTTTCTCGATTTGGTCTTTAGTTAGCTTTGGAAACTAGTTTGGATACTGCTAGCCTAAATAAAGGGACATTTAAATTAAACTTGTATGTGGAAATAGCTGTATTTCCGTTGCTTCTGTGATGCTGCAAATCTTGGTATTTACTTGAGATTATCCAGAACACATTTTCTTATTTTGTACACTGTGTATACAGTGGGTGTCACGGCGTGGACAGGTTTAGCCTTGCCATGTTCTAGGTTTTCTGTTTTCTGTTTGTTTTCGGTTCATGGTTTTCTGTTTATGTATTCCAGCGTTAGGCTGAAGAACCTCACGTTTTGCCTTTTGTGTTTGCTTATAGGAGTCTGAGTTCCTCTTGTGTGGTCTTTGTGTATTCGTGCTTGTTCTGTGTCCCTGTTCCCCCTTTAGGTTCTCCTGCCTGGTCCGTGTTCCTGTTCTCCCTT
>JBBPDH010000001.1:40948168-40971891 GCA_037974565.1 Clupeocharax schoutedeni | reverse complement strand
CACTAGGGGTCCCCCTTGTCTCTGTCTGGCCCCAGCCACCTGTATGTTGTTCCCAGCCCTGGTCACGTGTTCCTTATCTTTAACCTGTGTCCTGTTTAATCCTGATGTGTCTGTGTATTTAAACCTGTGTCTGTTTAGTTCTCGTTATTCTGTCCATCGTTGTTGAGCCTCTTGGTTTTCTCTGACCCCGTTATAGAGTTGCTTGTGTTCCCTGACCCTGTCTCGTCCTGACTCCCTGGTTTTGTATACTACGGCCACAGGGCCTGTTTATTTTGACTTTGTTGTAAATAAAGAAGCTTCTGCAATGGACCCCTGGTTCCCCGCCTGTTCCCCTTTCCAAGACAGTTCCGTGTGTGGGCCACATTAAAAATACATGTTTTCCTTTCAGGCCTTGAAATATTCAATAGAAGTTTTGAGAAATTAGAAAATAATTAAACCAAAATAAAGTTATAACAATAAACTGAAGAAAAATATTCTAGCTCACTATGTAAGAAAAATTGTGACCCTGACCATGCAAATGCCAAAAGTCCAAGTTCTTTATATATATATATATATATATATATATAAAAGTGTATACATGTATATATAAAAGTCTAAAAGTCTTATTCCTTCTACTACTTATCACTGACTTTTGCACAAATCTGAGAAGGCCATACTAGCTTAAGCGAGCCTTATCATTAAAGACAAAGGGCATATGGAATATTTACAAATGCTGAAATTCATGTAAATCATGTGAATTCCATTTGTGATGTAAAACTCTGTATTAAAGCAATGCAAATAAAAACATTTTCAAACAGGATGCATAGCTAAACATAACTACAGTATTAAAATATATTATCTAATGATCACTTTTTGAAACTATCAGTGTTTTATATTATCCACAAATGTGTCCCTCATATTAGGCCTTCCTGAAGCTACATTCATGTCATCATTATTATAGGACTTCAAGCTCATTTAGCTCCAGCCGTGTGCGCTACAGTGTGTGTTTGAGCGTGTTTTACTGAGAGCGCGTTTCATTGTGAGTTTTGTTTCCTAATGGGATTCTGAAAAACCCCATTGATTTTCCATATGGTGTATAATCACTACTGTATATCAGAGAGAAATGCTTAATATCTCCTCTGCTGTGGCCCATTTCCAGTTGAATAAAACTTCTGACAGTTTATTTTAATGTATGAAAACCGTCGCCTTCTCCGAGAAGGGCTGAGGGCCTGCATAATTTGGAGGCCGTCGGATTTGACCTTGATGCGGGAAAGCCTCTAGACTAAGGGATGTTTTCGCAAAGACCAGTGGATGTACAGTCATTTCGCCTTTATGTTAATATGTTCTGAATTTATTCTGAGAGAAGTGCTTGATCGTGACACAGGGGAGACTTTCAATTGCTTCTGGTCCATGAATAGAAGAAACACCATGTGCTGACCCTTAAGTGGATGCTCAAAATTTACTGTGGCCCTGGGTTGCTTGTTCATTGCTGTATTGAGAAGAAATTCAATACAAGAGAGGCTGGTCTATTGAGACACTGTTGTTTTTTTTTTTTTACCCTTACTGTCTCTATCCACCATAATAATGCCTCCTTCACCAAAAGATAGCACAAAGTAACAATAACCTGCAACTGTATGTCATGCGAATGTGTCTGGGTTTGGTATGACAAGTCACTGAGGGTTAAGAGCAAACCATTTTTACAAGTAGCCTTGTGCCTTTTGCTCCTTCTTGAGAGTTAGAATGTTCGTGCACACACCTCCAGTACACAAAGTGTGCTTAAAGCGGTGCTGGCCAATTGGGGTCAAAGCCCATATAGAGTTTATGAAAGGAGGATTGTAATATACAGCGGTGACTGCACTCAAAAGGTGAGTGTGAAAAGGCAGGAGGAAAAGAGAGGCGCAAGCACAACATGGTCTTCATTTCTCATGTATTGAAAGTGCAAAACGTCTGACCAGCCTGCCGTTTATCTCTGTGGCCAGATAGTATCACAAAAAAAAAAAGCCCTGTAATGGCCACATGCTCAATTTGATAATCCTAGAGGCCTATCCGGAGATAGTCCCCTGTTTATTTCTTTATTTATTTTCTGCTGGCCTGGGGTCTGCAGCTTAGGGTCTACGGAGAGCAAGTGAATTACCCATACAAAGGAAATGCATTTGGTTTCCTCTGCTCCATGGAGTGGGTTAACATAATAGCTTCCCCCTCTGCCCCCTTGCCTTGTTTTTGATTGATACTTTTCAATTACAGTCTTTCCAGTCCACCCCCTTCCCCCCAAACATTCAAAACGTTATTTTTTCCCTTCTTTCTCCCTCCCCCTTTTTCCTCGTTCAGTAATAACTTCAAACATTTAGGGGGCTACAAGAGCACCAGTAACCCTGTTTAGCTGCTGCAGTAAATTGGTTCCATGTTCAACATAATAGCAGTGACAGGCTTTTGCTAGGGAAATCAGTCCGGCAAAGGGACACGCCGACGATAAGACATCCAGCTTTGAAATTCTATTTCTTGGTATCAGAATTAAATCTGGACTTTATATTTCTTCGCCAGCAAGGCACTCTGTAGTTGCCTCGTGTCTGAGCTATTTGATCATTGGTTGACAACTTACACTAACCCTGCAAGCTCTACCTGGCTCTACCTCATCCCTTCTGGATATCTTTGGCACACACTTTTTTTGGAGATCAAACAACAAAAAAAAAAACTTAGAAAAAGACAGAACTATACAACTGGAATGTGAAGTTACAACATATTTCACCAATTAGCATCGACCTGTGTCAATTTTAAAAAACGAAATTGTTAAAATTTAAAAGGAAATGAAAAGGAAGCGTGTTTTTTATTCAACTTGTTATTTTTTAATGAGTTATTTGAAGTTTAATCAACTATTAGCCAAACATTGATCAGACATTAGGTCAGGAGCAAACACTTCTGCTGATCAGCCTAGTCCATTAATATTGTGAATGCGATAATGGAACAGCACGGTGGCTCAGTGTCTGAGAGTCCAGTCTGTGTGGGTTTCTGCCAGGTACTTTGTTTCCTCAAAGATATCTCCATCAGAAGAATTGGAGATGCTAAATTGTCCCTAGGTGTGAATATATGTGTGTCTATTCTACGATGGACTGGTGACCTGTCGGGGGTATTTGTCTGACTTACCTTCACCTGCAGCTATGATTAAGGATAAGCGGCTTGGATAATGAATGAATGAATTGGAGTAAAAAACAAATCTCAATGCATCCAACAACAAAGACAGCATGAAGCATCTTTTATACGACATATATATGCAACCATTTGATATATTCTATTTACAGCACAATTCAGTGATTCTGCAAGGTTCCACTGCTGTCGGTTTTTTTAAAAATCCATTTGGTCAGTTTGGCCACTGCCATAAAGTGAGAAGGTTCTAGATTCAGTTTCTGCTGGGGTTGTGTAGGTTTACACCGGGAGCTCTGGTTTTCTCCACAGTCCAAAGGCATATCCAGTGATGTCTTGATTGGAACTGTTTCTCTGCATTTCACCCTATGAATAAGTATTTTGCAGAACAGATTACTGGAATCTCATTGCTTTATTGTTTGATGAAGAAATTGTCATGTACAGTACTACTATTTTCTGCCCGCCCACCAAAAACAAAAGCTCCCTCAATATCAGTATATTAAAGAATCGTTCAGAATATGGAATTAACATCTAAAATTTAACGAGTACTAGAAGCTGAAACGTATAGAAAAGCTGATTTTAAGAAACACTGTCAAAGCTGTTCTTAGTATAAAGGAAATAGATCTATTCCATTCCTGATTTGTAGCAAATGGGATTTCCTGAGATATATAACACAACATGATTGTGCTGGAACTAAGAATTTGTTAAAGTGGGGAAATTTATGGAAAAAAAATGTAAGTGGACACAAATAGACTAAACGCAATGATATAAACATATTTCTGGCCGACTGATTAAAGAGAAGACATGTTGTAATTGCAATTTGTCCAAACATCAGGAAAGTTGTTGAGGGAACAACATTTACCATTTCTGTCTGTAGAGTTTTACTCGCTTAAATACTCGCTTAAAGACTTTTGTTATGGTCAGCAATGACTGTGACTTCTCAAACACAAACTTCGGAAACTTGGTGTTGTGTTAGTCTGTGGCAACTCAGAACTGGCATGTTTTGTTTCAGCAGTGAAACAGTCCACAGTATGAATAAGACCAGGCAGCTGAACTCACACGCAAAAGAGCCACACACGGCCAATAAGTCTGGATTTAGTGGGTGTAAAGTAATCTGCTCTTCACTGGCTCCAAACCTTGTGGTGCCCTAATGTCATTAATTATCATTTCCGATTGGATAGTTTCAACTGTGTCTTCCCCAGCTGTTTCATTAGGGCAGTGTTTCACTGGGACACACTCGCTCTCTCTGTGACTATCAGAGCATCTCTTATTCAGACACACTGCTGCCTCAGTCCTTAGTGCCACACACACACTCCCACGCAGCCTAAGGTGGGTGGTTTTGGTTTCAGGCTTGATGGGGATATGTTTTGGAACATTATGAACTGTGTTGCACTCTGCTTCTTCTCCTTCACTCATCAGCACTTGCACAGGCAATGACTTACATACACACCTTTAAAAAACACTCTAATGTTCTACCCTTCTCAGTTTAACCTCTCGAAGGAAAACTCCAGAGCTTTAAACTTCTCTCTTTCTGACATATCTGTATCACATTCCCCACGCTTGCACAAGATCAGAACAAAACGTTACTTTGTTATAGAAATCACCAAAATGACTAAAATCCTGTTCTGTTCACTTCCATTTAAAGTTTAGAATATTTTCCTGTCACCAGAAATGGACCATTCTGGAGTTATAATTTTTTTCTCCCATGATAGCAGAACTGGCATTTTGTTATTTCTTATCAACAGATTTACTTTTTCTTCTTTTACTACGAACAGAAAGGCCACAGATACAGCCTATAAAGACTAAAAATGCTTCTGTTACTTCTACATAACTTGCATAATAGACTAAGGCAAAAAGTCAGGAACCACCTAGATATCTGGAAGACATTGAATGTTATTTTGCTTGATGCTAAACATAAGTCATAGGTACATTCTATACGTACATCTATTACATCTACTACATACGTAAATCTATTATTGGTGACTATAATGATAAGATCGGTGTAACGCTAAACATTTCTGTTTTTGACTTTACTCACTCTGTAGGTAATGGATAGTGCACCTGAAGATTAATTCCTGTAGAGTATGTCAGAAGTTTCACCTTCACTTGTTTTTCAGGTATAACAAAAGTGCCTGACAATAGGAACCAATGACAAACTACTGTGTGTGTGTGGTGTGTGTGTGTGTGTGTGTGTGTGTGTGCAGTTCTATGACAACAGTCCTAACTTTAAAGTAAAAAAAAATACCAACAACATGCTGCCAACTTTGTGAAGTGCTTATTACAAAATGTTTTGCTCTTGAGTTGCACGACTGTCTGAGCACAGGCCCTATAATCAAGACTCTGATCTCCAGTGGTGTTACAGCCATTCCTGACCAGTAATCCAAGAACGCACAATTACTTTTGTTTTCTCTGGGTGGGTAGGACGGCCTCATCACTCACGCAGCTTGATGCTAACCAGTGCCAAAGTAAGCTGGCATGTCAGAATTGTCAGAATTGCGTTATAGCAACATTTATGGCATTTATCAGGTGCTTTTATCCAAAGCGACTTCCATTCCCTAACTACAGGGGGCAGTCTCCCTGGAGCAACTTGAAGTTAAGGGTCTTGCTCAGGAACCCATTGATGGTGTGCTGAAGGTAGGAATCGAACCTCTTTGTCTAGAGGCAAGTATCCTACCCACTACGCCACTACCATCCTTTGGGTTGGTGGTGGTGTTATGGTGTTAAATTATGTTGCATTAGCAGCAGTTTTTAAAAAGCAGTCTCTGGCTCCGTGTGACATGGCGGAAGTCTTTACCCTCCCAGTGTTAGTGGTCTTGTGTGATTGGAGAGTCCTAGCTAGTGGGTGGGATCAGAGATGACTAAATTAGGGAAAAAATCATAGCAAACTAGATTGAAAGAGTTAAGGTTTAGGCTTTACTTATTTATGCATATTAAATACATATGGGACATATATAAGACACAGTATACAGGTAGCAAAACAAGTGTGTGTAGCTTGTGTGTGTGTGTTTTTGTTTGTGTGTATGCGTGTGTGACACAGAAGTACGCATGTATAGATAAAGAAAGGTGAGTCTCCTGTGCTATGTGTGGGGAGGTTTTGTGCATGTGTGTGTGTATGTGTGTGTGTGTGTGTGTGTGTGTGTGTGTGTGTGTGCGTGTGTGTGTGTGTTCTGGGATTAAAGCTTCCAGACATGTTTGTGGAGGAGGGCTCCTCCGTTCCCTCTGACATTGTGAGTGTCAGCCTCAGATCACTTTAATCAGGGAGAGGATATGCATGATAAAACGGATAAGGGACTTTAATCAAAAAAATTCGCTGGTCTGGAAACGTGACACACTCCGACAGGCACGCCTCATCCCCGCCGCGCCCGCGTGTCACTGCCAGCCGTCGCCGCATCATGAATATGCATGCCAGGAAGGCAAGGTACCACATTAAAATGTGCTATTGTTTGTTCAGCTGCACATATGAAGGAAATAAGCAAGCAGGCTGCCTGCACATTCTCTGAAATCCTGTGCTAACCCTGTATATACGTAACCCACACACATACACATACAAAGTCATATGCACTCATATTCAGGCCATACTTGCCTGCACTGACTGATCACAACAGGCCACCTGGCTGAGTTTGAGCTAAGATTAGCTTTTATGGCCCTTAAACACCAGGTGAATTATTCAGAAGCTATATCACATGGTCTGAGAGAGCTAGGAACTTATCCAGCCAGACCATAACTCTTCTGAATACATGCATGAAACTTTATAAAGAAAAAGTGTATGATGTCATAAAGTCAGTTTTATAACACATTGCAACATAGACATCTTTCTATAAGAACACAGTTGTTCTAATACCAGTGTAATAATGCAGTGTTACACAGTTCTGTTGTGTGTCACAGTATACTCCTTCATAGCAATATCACTGTTGCTTAATATAGTCATAAATTAGCAGAGCAACATTTAAAATTGTGGTGTGTGTGTGTGTGTGTGCGCATGTGTGTGTGTGTTTGTGTCAAGCCATAGTGGATTCTGACATAAAATTTCACATATTAATCTGGTATTATGGTCCTACTTTGTACTGCTAAGCTAACACTGCCAACAGTTGCAAACAAGATAACCTTAGTTGTTAAAAAAAAATTAGATGAAGCAGAATCACAAATACACCAGTAATTCCTACAATATTCTTGATCTGAAAAAGAAAACGTGATATGCAAATTTGATAGTTAATTTGGGTTTAACTAACTGGCAGTTAAGTAGATGATGCTAAGTTAGCATTTTAGCATTTTCCCTGCTGTGCATTTTAACCTGCTTTGACTATTTCAGCTGACTAGTTGGATCAGTGGAGTTGGGACCAGAATACTCAGAGAAGGCAGATTCTAGGATTATAGGTGGAACGCACAGGGCTAGCTGGTACTTGAACTCTACAACATAGCGCTGACAGAACCATGTCATTAGGATGTCATGGATGATGTCATATGTTGTCAAGTACTGCCATGACATATTGTGACATTTAATATAATAGTGTCATATTACCATTGTTGGTTACTCTCCTGACAGATCCCAAAATGTTCGATGTCATGACTGTTTACCTCACATGCTAATTTAAGTAATGACATATGTTGTATTTCTCTTGATAATTACCGCCAATGTTATATTAATGGACATAATCTGAGGATTTATGACAACTATATGACATCTGCCAAGATAGGTTCAGTATGCTCCCCTGACTGCCTCCCAACAACTAAACTCTATTAATATGCCATGTCACTAAAACCACCGTGCTGTTAAGGGCATAATCTTAGGCTGATACACTGCCTGCTTAGATCATCTCGTGAGCTGACAGAAGAACTAAGAACCCAGTTTTGTGTAAACTGAAGGGTTGACAACTTATTTCCTTAGCTATAAATAGGTGCAAAAAGATGCTTTTCACAGGATAACGACTCCAATGATAAGCATATATTAATCAGACATTGTCAGTTAAAGTACTTACTTTACTACTCACTTTGAAACAGCACTGTAAAAAACAAAAAAATACTTGAGTGTCCTCCAACTTTCACATTTCCAAAGTTTAGACAGAGCACAATGTAAGCTAGTACATTTTGGCTTCTACAAACAAATCACACACTGCATGGATTCAGCATAATCCAGCCTAGAATTATGCTGAATCCAAAATTTCTTTTTGTTTTGTTAAATTCTGATGGGGTTAGTGTTGTCACAATACACGGATCACAATACCCCAGTTACACGGATCAGGAGTAGTGGATTCAGTCACACACAGATTTTTTTAGAACCAGACTCATCACACTCGGAAATCCCCACAATAACGCGGAAACTGCAAATATCCTCAACTCTTTTTTTGGAGAACCAAACGGTATTACCGCCACCAGCCCAGCGGTGGCAGTAATATACTGAAAAGTTGTCAACCACCATTAAAAGAAGAAGAAGGTAGGATTCGAACCTTGGTCCAGAGGCAAGTATTCTACCTACTGAGCCACAAGTTTTGTCATTACCAATGTTATGTTGATTATTCTAAGAGAAAAACCAAAAGTTAAATGAAGCTTAAGTTGGTTAAATTCATGCAGAATGGTTTCGTTAGCAACAATAATGTTACCTTGCATATTGTTTATTTTGATTTTTAGTAATAATATACTTAGATTAAGAGACCACTGCAATTAATTTGATCATCTATAAGACCATTCTGTGCCAGTGCACCTCATTTTGCTTTATGGGATACTGATTAGTGATCACCTGAATCAAATCTTATTTATTGAGGAGAAGTATTAAAATCACTGGCTGGAAAGACACTACTAGAAGATAATTATTACTATTTATTTAAGAGTGAACAAAATATTTGTTTTGTTTGAATTATTTTAGTTCTGTAAAAATTGCGTCAATTTTATTATTTTGATGTCATTTCCTTTAAAATGATCTTTAAAGAACAATATTTTTCTATGAAAATCGGGATAAATATTGTCAGTAGTTCTTATAAAACCAAGTTGAAGCTGTTCAGTTTAATTCTATTAAATCTATTAAAACTGAGAAAAGATAAAACCTGAGAAACTGAACATTCTTGCAGTGGTCCAGAGCTGTATGTGTACCTGTATTTGATCATATTGTATGTTGTCTATTGTTTAATGAAAGCCATTAAAAAAACTGCTGAACCTTTGAATATTAAAGGGATAAACCAGGTATTGTATGGTAACTGGAAATACTGGTCTTTCTTGAGGACAGGTTTAGAAATGATTAAGAGTATAATAAGTAGAGGTGGGCATAGATTAATTTTTTATATCTAGATTAATTTTATTGTAATCTTGAGATTAATCTAGATTAATTTAGATTAAAATGATCCCAGTGCCTGTTTTTATAGTGTAAACCATACATATGCCTCCAAATGTTTTCCCAGATCACTTTAATTTAATTTGGAACTCAGTTTAATACATTACCCTTAAAGAAAATGTAAATATTAACCCGAGGTTTAAATACGGAAAAGTCAGGAACAAGAGAGAGACAGAGAATAAGAGAGCGTGAGAGAGAGACAGAGAGAAAGAGAGAGAGAGAGAGATACAGAGACGGAGAGAAAGAGAGAGAGAAAGAGATACAGAGAGAGTGAGATAGAGAGAGAAAAAGAAAGAGAGAGAGATGATCGCACGAACGAGAGAGAGACAGAGAAAGGGAGAGAGAGCGAGAGGTAGAGAGACCAAGAGAGAGAGATGATCCGTGCACTCCGGAAAAGTCACAAACCAGAGAGAGAGAGGCACAGAGAGAGCGAGACAGGTTTAAAACAGGCGCAATCCAGAAAAGTCACCAACCAGAGAGAGAGAGAGAGAGAGAGTAAATCCGCGCTAAAATATCAAGGTGAAAGTCATCATAGCTTGTGTAGTATAGACCCAGCTCCCAACCCAACTTTGGGGACGGTGATATTTTTCTTTATCGCGCGATGAGTCTCGCGTTAATGCAGCGCGGTAACGGCGTTAACAGCCCAGCACTAATAATAAGTAATAAGTAATAAGAGTATATTGTTTATTTATGCTTAAATTGGTGCTTTTTTAATGCTAACTGCCCAGATAAGTACCTTAACATACAATTTATATAACCAAACAAATTCCCTGGACAAGGCCACGATATGAAAAAACACAATGTTATAAATTAACTCAAACTTCAAAAATACCTTCAGCACTGGTAGAATCTAATTGTACTAATTAGTTCTTAATGTAAACCTGAGTTTATTATTGTGAGGGGCATGTTTTCTTCTGGACAACAAAGCTCTCATGTCTGTCATTCTGGATAAAAGTGACTGCCAAATGCAGTAAATGTAAATGTAAATATAGAGAAAGACTGGCATTTAGTGTGTCTTCGAATGCTTTTTAAATTGAAACTGCTCCATATAGTTCAGTTGAAATCATAAGACTGGTGACAGTGCAACACTCCTCAAGGACTGTAGATGGTAATGGTGAACAGGCATGTGTTAATTTGAAGATCGCTCCACTAAACTCCAGTCTTCGTACGAGCAGATGTGGATTGACAGCTCACAGAATCCATGCACATCCTCACACATCAAAGCTAATGGAGTGTGTTCAAGTGCCACTGACACGCGAAAACAGTGCCATTTAATTGCCTCTTCAGCTATTGTCATTAATTAGCTTAAACATGCATTTTAATGCAGGTCATACGAGAAGGGCAGAGAGACCTTTAAAGGAATGATATTACTAAAGTATACAAAACATTAAGCAATTTTGTTTTTTCTAATATTTTTCTTTTTTGTGAGGAATATGTTAGTAAAATTGGAAAAAGTGTGGATTGGGTTGTGGGTTTTGAAGGTGATCGTTTTGATATTCTGTTTTGATAACTGTTTGATTGTTTCCTTGATAAGAAATTTGATGAGATGTAATGTGCATTTAAAAGTTTTGTGCTCTCTCTTTCTCTTGCACTCTTTCTCTCTCTCTCTTGCACTCTCTCTCTCTCTCTCTCTCCATGTTTGTGTGTGTGCATTTGTTTACTTTGGCACTCTTCAAAGTGATTGAATATGCAAAGCAATTTTTGGTGATTATTCTCCACTAATTCAGGAGACTCTTGGCGTTTGTGCCCAGACAGTTATTGCCTCACCTTCCAGAACAAATCCCCCCGAAATCAGCGGATCATCATTTAGAAGGAAAGGAGCTTGTTAACCTAATGATTAAGTTTAACCAGGCCTTAAAGAATATAGGGATTTGCTTCATCTGAGCAGAACTGAGTAATGGTTTGTAAATAAGGGGCGCTGTGTGGAGGTGGAGGTGCAGGACAACGAGCCAGCAGCACAGTTTGCTCCTGAAGTAACCGGGCTGAAACAGAGGATGATAAGACAAAGCAAAGCATAAAATAATCCAGTTCTGATCGCAGCAAGCGGAAATGCCTCACAGAAAAAAAAGCCAAAAGAGATCCATTACAACATACTGTAATCAAAGCATGTCAGCAAGCTTAACTAAAATGAACTATTTAATACAGATATCTGAGAGAGATATCTCTCTTTTCCTCTCTCTCTCTTTCTCCCCCTCTCTCTCTACTCTCTCTCTCTTACTCTCTTCCTCACTCTCTCTCTCTCTCCCTCCCTCTCCCTCTGGTTGTTACAGCCACACTCATCTATTGATCATGGTCTGTCCTGATTGATCTTTCCATAATGTCAATATATTTTATTAGCAAATTAATTAAACATTTCCCCAAAAGCCTTGTCCTTTCAAATGGCTACAGGTACATCATGTTCATTAATTTACCTATTTTCATTTATGTTAGCAGCAAGTGTTACAGTTTTTGTGTTGATGCCATAGAACAAGGTTTTATTACTTAAATAAATATGTACATTATCTAATGGTCCAGTGATCATTTTGGACCATTCCTAATGATCCATTTAATTTTAAATATTGCTCCATTTATACTAGTCCGGTCATCATTTTGTAGCATTCCTAATGGTCCATTAATAATTTTATACCATTTTTATTCATTAGACCCATTAGATATGTTAGAAACCATCTCTTTTAGTCCATTCATTTGCCTGCCATTACTATTCATAAGCCCATTTATAATTTTAGTCCAAATCCATTGTTCCATTCGCAATTTTACACCTTTTCTATTTGTCCTATTGGAATTTTATGGATGATTTTGTTAATGAAATGTCAATTCAGTGTCCATTCAAGAACAGGTGGCATTTTCAAACATAAACAAATACAGTAGACAAAGGTACAAAATAGCAAGGCTGCCCTGAACGACCATGAAATGCCTTACGCGCTTTGCAGAGTGAATGAAAGAGAAATGTCCACAAGTGTAAGAATGTACCCGCAAGCTGTCATGTAGATACAGAACTATACCCACAATTACCCAAAATACTAAAAGAAAAGTGCTGGTACTACAGAGACGGGCTCTAAAACATTGGCGCCGGTGTAAAGCACTGGCATGTGTAAGGGTACAGTGGAGTGATGCTGTACATTGGGTTAGGAGGGCAACTGCTCTGAGTGAAATTACAGCCGCCAGTCATACCTGTTGTGGGGAGTTTGTTACAGAAATGGCTCTTTCATTGGGGGAGGATATTGAACGATGAAGAAAAGGATACAGCGGTAGAGGATGTTTGCTGTTACATCCAGGCCAGGTTCCCCCGCTCTGAAGTGGACAGATCAGATGCAGACGAGATTAGATTTCGTTTAAAAGCCTTTCCTCCGCGCTAATGGCATGAGGCCTCTCTCGTTCACGGGCCAGAGTAAGGTCAGTGACATGGAATTGAATGCCCCCAGGATAATCTTGGATCTCACATCCCGGGGAAGTGGCGCAGGCTTTAAATTGGCAGAACTGTGCATGCATATTGAAATCTGCCTACCACAAGGTAAACTTGTGTGCTTTCAGAAAAGCACTGTTTTTAAAGCTCTAATATCATGTCACTGGACAAAGCAACATTTTGTTAGGACATACAGAGGTACAACAATATGCTAATGAAAGATTTATATGAATATTTGGCATACTGTAAAGTAAAATTAAAAATAAAGGAACCAACAAAGTTTCTTTGAAGAGATGGCATAAAAGAAATACTTTGGGTGACTCTTCAAGACCTTTACACTCTGAGTGTAATTAAAAGATTTATATAAGATCAACCAGTCACTGTTGTCCTAGATGCTGGCATAGCAGCAACCAAGTGTATGGTTATGTTAGACAGAGGATGGCAACAACAGTCACATTCTGTGCATTACTTTCTCAAATGTGGAACCTTTACTTTTCCAAAATGACAAATAACTTATTTGGGTCACTATTTGTGTTTTAGGTTATTCATGGTGTCAGAAACAAAATTAAAAAAAAAAAAAAAAAAGAGTATATTAAAAAGTAGAAATAGCCTTTTTGTGTTAACGTGGTAAAGAACAGTGCTAAAATTAGATGCTCAATCAAAGAAACTTTTTAAATGGGCTTTTAAGAGCCTTAATTTTTAGAAATGATATGAATGTTTGATCTGTGACACTTGTGGTTTAAAGACGTTCCATTTTTCATCAAGATTGTGGGTTCTGTGGTAGGAAATATTCAAAATGACTCTGTTACTGTGGATTTTCTCAGCATCCAAATCGATCCTCTTATAATGGCCGTCCCTGATCTGTTTCCCAAATATCCACTTTACAGGCTTTTCTTGGCCTCTGTCCAGGTTGACAAGAAGCAAAAAAATTCCAGGACAGTGCATCTGAACTCACCTTGAAGAAAAAGGAAGGGTCCTCTGTCTCGCCCCAGCAAATATTTAGAACATGATCACAGAACCTTTTTTCACTTTACTCTTTCACTGACACTGACAGCAGCTAATGGGTACGGTGCACATGGCCTTTGGAAACCTCTGAGAAAAGAAAAGTTAAAGTGGTTTCTTTTTTGCAGTTTGATTGTCTATTGTTGCAGTTAAGAGCCATGGGGCGCTGAGCATTCTATCATCTTTTAGCACACAACCGGGCTGCCATGCCTAAGGTTTGGGAAATTACAGTGACTTTTAATTCTGTACCACAAGTTCAACTCGGCAATTTTCTTTTATTTGAAAACTTATTTCTATTTCTTCCCAACAGTCCCAGGTGACGAATCAACTTTGCATAAGTAACATATCCTATCCATAGTTTACTGGCATATTAACTTGAGGAGAGTGTATTTCAGAGACACTCGGTTAAATCATTTAGAGGGAATTAAGTCCTTTCATCCGCACTTGAGATTAGCAAGCATAAGTGAATTGTTTGAGGGGAAAAATATGAAAAGCTTTAATGGAAACTTAAATAAGATTACTAAAGAGAGTAGTTGAATGCCCATAAGAATTTTGACCAAATTGTGACATTATCTTGACATGCAGACTTTCTCATTTCTAATTTTCCTGCTTTGGAGATACAGCTGTTTTTATTCTATTATTTAACTATAATGCAACTGCGCCTACTTTTACAATCACACCCTTACTTGTTACAGTTCCAAAGCACGGCCAAGGAAAAAATGAAAACATGATAGATGTGTCTGTATGTGAATTTTGACAGATTTTTCTAGAAGATACTCAATCAAAAAAAAAATTAACATTTTCTAAATGGTCAGAGTTAGGGTTAGTCCAGTTACTGCGGCTGGAAGATCCTGATCAGAATATCCGCCATTCAAGTCTTAATCACTAATGAAGTGGTGAGTATATGCAGGTATATGCCGTATACCTGAGAAGATACAATGCTTGATTTGACCATGACTGCACAGAGAAAGACATATTTGTGCAGTGCTCATGTTTATGTGTTATGTTTTCCGCTGCTCCAATGTAATGTAATGCTAGCTGGCTAGTGAACACATCAAAGCACATTCTTTGACTTTAAGAAATAAGTATGATGGCAGTAGCACCTACAGCTCCATTCCAACAAGCTAGTGTTTAGATGCATTATGTGATTACATGTTCTAATCTTTTGATGGGTTTTTAATGCTCATGTATGAAATGTAAGCAAATGGACTTTCAATACATTACACTATATTATAGTAAACCATGTTAAATGTATGCTGACATCCTTTTTTCAGACATTTAGCCCAGATTAAAATCCTTAGGTTTTAGAGTATATGGGAAAATGTAAATGTGTGGAGAGATGTGCACATGTTAGGGTGGAGGTCCCTTAGAAGGCATAGTAATCCCACCCCCTCCAGACACTGCTCAACCCAATCTCACGACTTTTCATGCAGCTATCACGATATGCGATGTAATCAAAATATGTGCTCTGATCAGGCTTTTTTCATGCTAGGACAACGGTTAAGGTTAAAGTTAGGGTTAGGGTTAAGGACGTTCCCCATCTCATGCCATTTCAACCGCTTTGCAAACAAAAACGATACGATACTTTGTTTGGTGTTCTAAATCTGTATTCTGGTTTGGGTTTCAAGTATCTGTGGTTATATATTTCTTGGATAAATGTGGAGTAAATCTCATGCTAGAAACGCAGTAAAAAGCCAAATGCAGGGCTGCTACTATATACTATACTATATGCCCTTATTTATTTATTAAAGGAAGTTTAATTAATCTATTCAGATACAACCACAGATACACACAAATAGTGTGGGCCAAAAAAAACAAGCATGTTACGAGTAAAAAGGGCAATGCAGTAAAAAAGAACAGCACGATGAGCTTTCTACTCGTATCTGTGTTCTGAATAATGTATTTGTGCATTATGTCTTTTGTCTGAGATCAAAAAATAGGAGTATATCTCCAAAGGTAAACTAATGGAGTAACTGGCAAATCAAAACTTTTACACTGTTTGACCCTGTACACTGTGAGAACACTTCATGACAAACAAATAAACCCAAAATTACGTTCATAAATTACATTTACATGAAGTTATAGTCATGTTATTTTCTCCTTCTATTTAGTCACAGTGTTGAATACATAAGAGACACAAATATAAAATAAGTGACAAAATATATAACACCTAGTGTCACAGTGAGAGGAAGACAAGAGATGATAAGCTGTCTGCATTTGCACATACTCTTGCACTCTCATTCTGTTCCCCACCAGGACCTTGAGTACTCCGCAGTAGAGTCGAACCACTGGCACGGGGTGTGTGGAACCAGAAGGCACCTGAAGATTTTCCAGCCAAGCCCTGGAACAAAGTCAGCTGACCCATTCCAAATGCACCCCTGAACCATGCATCAAAATAGCACCACAGCCAGTAGCTCAGTGGGCATGGGGCTAGGGCCTGGGCCTGTACAGGCCTGGGTGAACATGTCAGATTGATTTATGTGACGTGTGGCCCAGCCTGACCCCTGTTTGTGGGCAAGCTGGCTGAACTGTCTCCCCTGGCTGGTGTCCACCTGTTCTCTGGTCAGAAATATCCTTCATAACACCGGGCACAGGATGAGCCGGGGCAGTGCCAGCGGAGCTGGGGTCACTGATCACTACTCAGTTCAGAAAAGGGAAGGAGCGGATTCTGCCACAGGAAATAGACAGACTGTCATGCTCTAACCAGCACAAATACTTGTTTTTCTGACCACTGGAGGCCATGGCAGCTGTCTGTAACTTGCTTGCAGGTCTTGAATGCCCAGAGTAGTATACATAGTGTTGCTTGTTATGAGTACTTGAAGATAAGTTAAGGATGGCCAGACACATCCATAAGCATGCTCTAGCTACAAATATGTTCTTTTATAACACGCTAGGTTTGAGAGGTTTTCATTTTTATGCTGAATGGGATTTTTATACTCAGCAAGTTCTCCAACCTATCAGCAGTTACTGTACAACATGTGGTATGGGTGTGTCTGGCCATCACTAACCTATCAGACTAAATACTTACAGTTAGTGTGTGTTTCACAATGTCATGCATTTTACTTTCACAAATTTTAGTGTACGTATGTGTGTAAAAGGTTACACTCTTAAGACAGATTAGATGTAGCTGTTTTATCATGTAATTTAGATTTTAAGTGATACATATCTGACTGACAGACTAAGCAGAAGGTTCAGCAGCTTCAGTTGTTTTAATATTGCTAGTTTGCTGTTCACACTGGAGACTAGACCACAAACTAAGTGATAATAGCTGATAATTTATAAGTTGGTGAGGTCAATTTAGCTTGAAAACTTGACATTCTAGACCAGGCTACATCACTGTCTCTGAATATAAGAAACAGTAAAACCATTACCTCTTTATATATATTCTAGTTGAACAAATGGAATGTATTTTATAGGCTCTGTATGTTATTTTTCCGGAATAGTCAAAAACCCCATATATCAGAATCAGAAAGGACTAAATGCTGCAAGAAATCTCATAAGTGTTAGCATTATATATTTTTTCTTTTTTAATAAAGATTCATGATATTGGGTTTCAGTCTCATTCAACACATACCCTAACCAAAGTCAGCACAGAAGAGTCAATCATGGATGCTTTATGTAGAGAGAGTGAGATTCCTTGAAAAAAAACACAAAAAAACAAAAAAAAAAACCCCAACAGAATGACCTTTCACGTATTTAAAATATCCTTTATATTCCTTTATAAGGAAATACAATTTGGATTTCTTCACAAATATATGCTGCAGTTTTCTATAGGCTGAATGAGATGAACATTCCATAGAGGATGGCTCATTTGACTCATGCCACTCAAAGCTTGAAATGCTCAGCACAGAGTTTTTATTTCATACCTTTATGACAGGTCAGGCATTATTAGTGTCACCACCGTGTCCCCTAAAGTTTTCAGAGGATAAGTTGAAATTGTGTTGAAATGTTGCTTCGGCCCAGCCTCCTCAGCAGGGGTTATAATTAGGTTGTCTTAGAGTTTTACAGGTTTGTCCAAGTGGAAAAAAGGGTGAAACTGAAAGAATAGTTTGCCATCAATATCCAATTATAGTCCTGTAGCACAGATACTTATACATTTTGTACAAGAAGCTCTCAGAACCATGTTTTGGTCTTTGATAAATTGCCTGGACGATTGTGATCAATACAGGAAATAGATCAGGGAAGAATCAGTCTATTTGATACCTTCAATAACTCTATTATTTTGTGAACTTGTTCCACATACTCCTCTTCGTCCACTTCATAAAGGCGTCCCATCTTTTGCCTCAAAATACTGGCTACTTTATTAGAAACTCTACCTTGCGCTTTCACTTTTTGGCTACTTTATTAGAAACTCTTGTGTAGACTCCATAGAAACAGCATCTGAAACTAATAGCATTTTGCTCGGAATGAAGATCATGTTATCATTTTTGTTTGTAGCAAGTGCATAGTTGTGCTGGATATTGATTGATTACCACTCACAAATATCCACCCAGAGCAGCTCTGTATCATAGAGGATGGCAAACACAAACTGTTAATCAAAGATGGGTTACATTCTCTGACAGTACACCAATGTGGTGGAGCTATAGAGGAGGGGGTTACAGTAAAGTGGACAGTGTTTATCTTCATATGTTAACAGAGTGTTGTGGTTTTTTTCAAAAGGTCAAAAGAATTTGACTGCAATTGATTTTGGCCACAATTTTAATCTGATCAGTTTATCAAATTGTTTTAAACTAAATGTATTTTTTTTTCTTAATGTATTTAGTCTCCTCATGATTTTGGAAACTTATAATACAGATATCTGATCAGGAGATTTGTTTGTCATATGTGACAACTCCAGATTAATCAGATGGTAACATGATAAACACTTAAAATATATTACAATGTATACAATATATATCATTAATGCAGAGCGTAGGAACAGCTACGCAATTTCCCTCGGAGCAGTTCTTTTTGATTATAAGGTTGCTGTACAAGCTGATATGTTAATTGTTAATTGTACTAAAGGAAAAATTGTGGAAATAGGACTTTGAATCTGGATCTACATGAGAAACGTATCATTTTGATGTTTTTAGCCTTAAATCATGTGAAGTGGAAATCTCACTGATCTCCGGCACTTTTCCTCTAGGTGTTCCTTAATATGGCTGAAAGTGACATGCCTTTGACAGTTAGCATTTGCACATCAATAAGGAAACGCAGAGCTTTGACCCAATTACAGAGCTGGAGCTGAGTGAGAGGGGCTTGTGATGGTGGTGATGGTGGGGGGTGTTATGATTCTGCCTGGCAGGGTCACACAGTCCAGTCACTGCTTCAGCTTCACTCTCCAGACTGAGGGTCAGTGAGTGGTCAGGAAAGGAGAGAAAGAGAGAGAGAGAGAGAGAGAGAGAGAGAGAGAGAGACGCCTTTGGCTTTACACTGCTGTCAGCACACACACACACACACACACACACACACACATATACATGTTTGACTTCACACACGTACACACAGCCATGGCAGCTGCCAGGTTCAGATTCTCTCTTATTCTCTGTCTGTGAGTCTGTCTATCTGTCTCTCACTCTTTCTCTAACTCCTCTCTAATGATCACTAATGATACTACGTTCAATAGCTGCATGATTGCAATCTAGTGAGGTTTGCATATGAACTGCAATTTTCACATGTAATCTGAATGTACGTACATATGTTGTGTATTTGCAGGGGTCAGTAGGCCAGAGGTAAAGTCTGCTATCTCCCTCCCTCTCTTTCTCTCTCTCTCTCTTTCTCACTCTCTCTCTCTCTCTCTCTCACTCTCACACACACACACACACACACACACACACACACACACACACATATGCACACATACTCTCACCAGTGGTCTGCCAATCAGCCCAATCTCAATCTCACTATCCTTCACCTCCACACTGAGCTGAGGAAGGCTTCTGTGGGCTCTCTCTGGCTTGTTAGATCTATCATCCCTTTAATTAATAGTGTTTTTACGCCAGCGCCTGAACTGTGTCATTTCCATTATTGGAAAACCCAACGCGATTAATGAATAATTTTCATTTTTGATCCATTATATCATGCCAGTTGATCTCTTTTCCGCGCGGCTGAATGATAGCGTCGTTTTCTGCCCCTCGATCAAATTTAATTTGGCCTTCTATTATATTACAGTGTTGCGACTGAAGTGTCAATTTTTGTCAGGCAATTAGAAGCTATAACCTGTGAAGCTAAGTTTGATAGGCATTGTAATTGGATTGTTTCAGCAATAGCTTGAAACGCTTGTAGCTCTGTTCTTTCTCCCCTCTCTTCTTTTCTTCCCCTCCAGCCTCATCTCTCACTGCTTTCTGATAGCAATGCTGCCTATATATGTAGCTTCAGAACAAACAGAAGATAAGTATGCGTGGCCGACGAGGGCTGTGAGTGCTTGCCTCTGCAGAAAATACTCTTCCACTGCTGCTCGGCTGATTTACACAGATTTACTGTGGGACCAGTTCAGACCTCTGCACCTCTGGCTGCATCTCTTCACCTTGACCCCATGTGAACACCAGTTTTCTATCAGCTTTAAAACAGTGACACAGTTAGAGTTGAAAATGAAAGTATTAATGGGAAATAATTCATTATGTTGGGCATTTGTTAATTTATTTGCTCATTCCCTCATTATTTCATAAATTTCCTCAGTGATTCATCCAGTTATTCATTCACTCATTCATTCTTTCATTTCTTATTGCTTCCTCTCATTCTTTGATTCAATAATTCCTTCACTGAACTAATCTTCCATTCATTATTTTTTTGCTCACACATTCATTCATTCACTCATTCATGCTCTTTAAAATTCATTCATTTAATTATGTATTAATTAATTCTCTCTGTTCAATCTTAAATTTTTTTCATTCTTTTGTTCACTCCATCCGTTCCATAAATGTTTTATTCATGCAATCATTTATTTTTTCATTTGTTATTAACTTAATTAATTTATCTCTTTGAATTCACTCACTCACTAATTCATTTATTTTTGTGTTTTTCTTTTTTTCTTTCTTTTTTGTTGATTCATGTGTTACTACCATTCGTGTTATTAATTAATTACTCACAAATGGATGAATGAATTAATGAGTTCATTCATTCAGTTACTTATTCATTCATTCATTCATTCATTCATTTGTTTATTAATTTTCTCTTCTGTGTTATTAATATTAATTCACTCATTAATTAATTAATTCATTCATTCATTAATGCATTCATTCGCAAATGTTCTTTGTTACTGAAATATCATAACACTGACTTGAGCTAGTTTGATTATTGATAGTAATTTTTGCTTCATATCTGATTAAATGTCCAGTCAGGCCTACCGTTACAGTCATGATTTAACACACGTCCACTGTGTTAACTAGTGAAAATGCTGGTGTCAGAGGGATGTAAGTCTGTGTACTGTGGACTGTGCATTGTATGCGTGCGTATGTGTGTGTGTGTGGCCTCTGGCAGAACTGTTTTTTTTTTCAGTAGTCAAATCATACAGGGAGTCTGGCAGAGAGCAGCACAGAGGTGCCATGTTGGTGACAATTCTCATTAAAAAAGGTTTGACTATACTGAGTCCTCGGCCTCTGATGGAAAAGGAGATTTTTTTCCCAACCGAAAAAGTAAATTAAAGCTCTCAAATAGTGATTTTTTTCTCCCTTTTCTCCTTTTTACATCTCAGCACGATGGGAAGTGTGACATGGAGTGCATTGGCCAAATTAATGAGCATGTCCTGCTGGGGTTTCAGCGACAGATTATGGCTCTCTCCAAATGAGCCGTGCCCTGATTTGAGCCAAAGCCATGTGTGCTACACCACAAACTCAGAGTGAGGCGAAGAGTGCGTGTACGAGTGTTGTAGGTGTGTTAGTTGTGACTGGTGTTTTCTACAGCCTCGTATATGTGCACAGCTATGTGTTGGGTCTTCACAGTGGGAACATTAGATTCAAAATGACAAATGCTTTCAGTGCTGCTCTTTCAGCTGGAAATGCAGGTGTGTTTGTTAGAAAAGCACTGAGGGTCAGGAAAGGTGTTCCTCTGCAAGTAATTACATGCAGGTTTTTTCTCTTCGTTTTTCCTTTTTTGGCACAAACGCCAAATGAGTTTTTTTTTCAGTAGGAATTCCCAGCAACTGATTTGTCTTTTGTACACAGTAGGAGGGGTAAAATTATACATTTGGTAGAGCGCATCTGCAAACTTTCATATTTAGATAAGTAAGGCATTACGTTTCTCATCCAAGCAGCACCCGTGTTTGTTTTTGTTTTTGTTTTTGTTGTTGTTTTTTTTTTGGCTTTTCTTTTTCCACCTGAACATCATCCAGGAAAACTTTCCATTTCCAATATAACAACGTTAAGGGTATGTTAATGTCATGTTTTACACTAGTTAGTTTTGAATAATTATTCATTATTTTTTTGGACAACTTTGGGCCCATTGAAAATGTTGGACGGTTTCTATTGGCTCATTTGAATATTGGTACCATTTACATTGATCCATTTAATTTGGACCGTTTTTATCCGTCCATTTGAATTTTTGGGACTTGTCCCATTGGACAGTTTGTGTTGGTCTATTCATCGTGACATGTTCACAAGTAAAGGACACTTAGTACTTTCAAGCAGTGTTTAACAAAAGTTTTAAATGACTATTTACTTGTTACTGATAGATGGAGCAAAGCCTCTAAGTTAGTATGCAGGATGTCTCTATAGACTTTTGCAAAATATTCATTTGATGGCTCAAAAAGCCTTATGCCCTATCAGACAGGGCGGGGATTAACATGTGGCTTTTTGGCACCTGGAGCAGCGAGTGTCTTCAAGGAGGAGCATGCATTTGAAGGAGCTCAAAGAGAGAGAAAGAGAGAGACAGAGAGAGAGGGGGATGAGAAGAGGGTGGAGGGTGGAGGTAGAGGAGGGCGGGGATGGAGGAGTGAGGGAGTGAGTGTGTGTGTGTGTGTGTGTGTGTGTGTGTGTGTGTGTGTGTGTGTGATTGTTTGTGCTAGATTTCACTGAGCACCTGCCCCGTCGCTCCTGGCAACACCCCGGGTGACACGGGCACTGCTGACACTCCTGGGACACATACCATCTCCTCACACACACACATACACACACACTGCACAGGTAACCCGCTTTTGTCTCTGTTTGAAGCACCACTCACTCAGATTTACCGTCAGATAAGATTTCAAAATCTCACCCATCATAAGTCAATTTAACACTGGGTTTAACCCTCATACACTGTGGGGTTATTATTCAGTTATGAAGTAACTATTGTTCATTACTCAATTACTATCCGTGAAGTACATTTAGACAAACACTGGTATGTCAATACACACAATTCAGCTAAAACTGACCTATTTCCTTCCCCATAGAGACCAAATATCTACAACAGATTAGTTTAACATCGAAGCTGCTAGCTCCTCATTCAGTTATTAATATTATTGTTCAGTAACTACTAAGAATTGTTCAGTACCTACTATGTTAAATAGTGTAGTAGTGGGAGCGAACATGTGGTCTCTTGTAGTTCATTTATCACAAATCCAGTTAAAGGATTAACCATTAATTGTTTGAACTCTTGCTTAAGAGTCAGTATGTGGCCCCACACTTCATCACACTCATGACTACAGGTACCTATTTAATATACAAAAGCACTAAAGAACATTATATACAAGAATACACACAAGTATATATGTGAATTATATACATGAATAGTTCAAATAGTTATAACAATATTTGTGGAATTTTGTGTAGTACCCATATGTTTTTTAAAGTTAACAAACAGAAGTCCTGACTGTAAATGTGTGTTTGCTTATTCTATACAATTACCTTATTTATTATTATTATTATTATTATTATTATTATTATTATTATTATTAATAATAATAATAATAATAATAATAATAAT
>JBBPDH010000001.1:40909866-40919878 GCA_037974565.1 Clupeocharax schoutedeni | reverse complement strand
CGGACTGAAATTGGGACGAAAACAGACAGGGAGGTTAATATTCAGGAGAACGGGAATGGATATGGGGACGTGAGGGCAAGGCATTTGTGACAAAAGGGTTCTTTGGAGTGATGCCATTCAAGAAACAGTTTTGTCATTAGAACTTTTAATAGCAACTCAGTTGAGGTTCTTTAGGGAACCAAATTCTAGTGGTTCTTCTATGACATCACTCCAAATTAATATGTTGGGCAGCTTTTAAAACTACACTTCTTCAATAATTACTCCATACCTCCTGATTTCTTCTAAATGACGAGTTCATACTTTAAGGTGCACCCATTGCTGACACAATTGTTCGATTGAGTACACACAGCTTTTGTGATCTACAGAGAAATGCATTGTAAATAGACTTATACACTCTGGACCAGCTGCACAAGTGTCTTATGTCTGGAATTTTATTCTTTTAAACTCCTTTTAATTCATTTGGCATGAGTTAGAGTGATGTTTGCGATCTAGATCTAATCATTAAACACCAGTACCTGACCTCACTAATGCTCTTACGGCTAAATGCCATCCATTTTCTCATTGAAATGTTTTAAGAGCTATTGTAAAGATTTGCCAGAAGAGTCTGTTACTACAACAAAAAAGACATTTTATTAATTACTTCTAATTTCAGAAGAAACATCAGAAGATGGGGTGTATCCACAAATGTATGGCCAAATATTATGTAGGTTGTGCTGTTATTAAAGAAATGAATTGAAATGTGGACACATAGAGTTTAAGGGTTAATGGTGCAATCCCCAGCAGCAATGCATAAAGCTTGGAAATGGCCCAGAGACATTTAGGGTCTTCAGCCATTTCTCTGGCCCATGAACGGACATCATGATCCTGCCTGTCCTAGTTACTCCAGCATGCAACTCCAGCCATGGACCATGTGTCATTTTGAGTCCAACAGGACAGCGAATATCATCTAGCTGTGGCTAGACTGCAGGCCTTAATGTCCACTGCAGACACAGCTGGACCCCTGGGCTATCCGAGTTGTCATGGTAGGCCTGAATCGCTGGCCCTTTCTAACAGGGAGTAATTGTGCCTGACAATCGCTGTGCACTGTAGTATTGCTTGTGACAGAACTTTTTTTCCCCCCTCTTTCTGACGCCTACATGCCTGGCTAGCAATAAATGCAGAATATGCTCTGAAATCTCAAGCCTAATTAATAAGTGCCAAGAGTGATTGTGAAAGTGCCTACGCTGGATGCTAATGGTTTCATTCAGTGCTGCGTGTGCATGTGTGTGTAACCAAGCTGGAAGCTGTGGGACCTAATGCCTTGATTTCATTCCACTTGACCACTCGAGTGGGATGCTGATGACCCTAATTGTGATAATTTAGCCGCTGCCTGTGACATTCTGGCCTGAATTGAGTGTATCCTCTCGTGCAGCACAAGTCCATGATGAAATCTATGTCAGTTAATGGGAGTAATTGAATAAAATCCCTCCAGGTAATCTTAAATTAGTCTTATCTGTGGTTTTATGATGAGTTTAATGCATGCATGTTTTGACCTCAGCTTGTTTCTCGCATGGAAAAAGAGAAATCAACTCTGTCTTCTTCTCCCGTTTATAAGGAGGATACCTTCCACCAGTTTCTAATTGAATGAGAATATGAAATATAAGCCTGGTGTGAAAGTGCACTGTGAGCAAAACCAGCATCATTATTGAACGTAATTGAAACAGGGCTGTCAAAGTTAACACTATAAAAACTTTTCAAAGTGATACTGTCTGGGAACTTTGCTAGACAGTGTTTGCAGAAGACCTATACATAAATCAATGAGCAGCAAACTAACAAAAGCAACAACAAATTTTAGATTTCTCCTGAGAGCCACCACTATGATAAGAATCCATGACCTGTATGATTGAGAGCAAGCGTGAGAGTAAGAGACTAAAATCACAGAGGAGTTAAAATCATTGCCACATATATGCCGATGGTTTTCACTCGCTTTATGCTAATTGTTTGGAGCATGCAATCACTGCTAGATGTCAGCGATGAAAATGGGAAACTGCACTCTCACTATGGAAACCACATCATTTTCATGTTCAGGTTCATGTGAACCCTTTTTCACACAATTACAAAAGTAATGGCATTACATTATTTAAAGTATTCAACAAACTCAGAATTATGTATTTTACATTTGTTTAACACATTTTAATGCTATATTAATATCTCTCAGTGCAGAAAGAATATACTGAAACTCAAAAACTCACTGAAGCTGCCAGCAGTCAAACAGTTTACCTTTAAATTGTCTTCTTTTGATTTATGTCCTTATAAACATTAGAAGAAGGGTCACACACCTGACTTTTGTCCACTTAAAGGATTCTGCTAATCTTTTTAGGTCGTTTAAAACATATTTTTATGACAACCCTGTGGTTTAACTGCAGCATTTAAGAGGGAACGGAATGCAATGTGATGCATCAAAAATAGAAACAGGGCATCCATTAAAGACGGGATGGGAGTGTCTTCATTTTGTCATTGTCGCTCGTCTGTTAGGACGAGATATACTTCATTATAATCCTTTTAAGCAGGCTTGTTAATAGCAATACACTTTGTTGTTGCTGTTCCTTTTTTTCAAATAGTTGTTTGTAGTTGCTAGGTTACAGGGAAGTACAGCGGAGAGACGCTACTTAAAGAGATTTGGTCAGAGTGCAATTATTGGAAAATACTGGTACTCACTGAATGTCTCTCAGCCAATCAAACTGTGATGTCAGGACTGTGGTACAACTGTCTGACTTCTTATAACCTGAACGTCTTCAATTAAGTGAAACTACAGGCCTGTTAATTGTTATCTTAATATGCAGATTCTTCTAATTGATTTAAAGACACAAATTATTGTAACCATGCACAAATCTTATCAGTGCCCCTAAACAGCACTGCATCTTTCCAGTGTCTAGTGGATTCTAGTCACTTGTAATGAATTTGAGGCTTAAGTTTCTCAGTTTTCCTTTTTTCTTTTTTTTCTATTTCTCTCTCTTTTTATTTTATCTCTTCCCTTTTTATTTTAGTTTGTGTTACTTTTCTTGCTGCGACTGCACTCATCACAATGCACCCATGGCAATGGCTAAATACAACCAAACAAAGACACAAACAAACACATTCGCAGCACCTCTTCTCAATTTTCCAAATGACTTGTCCATTTTAAGAGAATACTTTTTTTCTGCATTGCTTCTTTTTTTTCTCTCTCTCTCTTTCTCGCCTCAACAAGGCAATCACCTTTCTCATATACATCTGTACAAATTGATTTCCTCTTTACAAGAGAAGATAAAGACCATGGCAACAGAAATACCTGTAAGTGAGGGATAATTATGGAGCGAGACACCCCCTGCTGAGCCCATTCACCGAGTCCCAACAACATGCCTTTAAAACCTCAATAGCGCGCGACAGCCTCTCACGAATAAGCCTGAGATTTGATTAAAATTATAGTTCTTTTGCTCTTACTTCATCTATTAAGATACACATCTTGTTCAGGACATTTTTATATACATATAAAGAGGGCTGGTACAATGTAACATTTTCCTCCTGCTGCTCGACATAAAAGGATCCCTGAGGGACCCCACTTCACTTTCACCTGTATAAAGCATCTGGCATCAGAATGGCAAATGCCTCTATGCCACAGCATTCAGCAGATTTCCCTGCCTTTGACAAAGACATTCGAAAGAAAATGTCAGACCATTGTTTGCATTTTAGTGTGTTGCGTGTCAACTATAATTCCAGTTCCTGACAGTCCTACTAGGACAATCCTGCTAGGTCTGAGAATGGGAAATGTGGTGTCAAAGTGTGTGCAGTCTTGTGTTTTTCCTGTCAGTGTATTGTTCTACAATGTGGTAAGCAAGTACTAGACAATCAGTACTTTTAGCAGCCTGCTGCACAGGAAAATAAAAACTTTGGTGTGAGTGCTAATGCTATTCCTGACCAAAGTTTTGACTTGAGTCAGACAAACCTGGGGCAACACAAAATCAAAAAAGATTTGAATCAGACTTAAATGTTAACTACACAGAATTTGGCTCCACTTCTGTAAACTGTTGGTTTTCTGAATTTAGATTAGGTTTATGTTATTAAATTAGCTTCAAAACATGCTGTATATTTGCTATCATGATATATTTGGGTTAAACATGAATGAACTGATGCTTGGTTTGTATTTTATGCAAGGATAGGCCAAAAGTTATTGTATCAACTAGCAGACAGAGACATTCTGTAGTGGTTACTGAAGGTTATTTGGAGACACAAAAGGCTCAAAACATGCTCCCAAAAACCTTTAATCAATAACTGGGTGTTATTCAGCTATATATGTTCTGAGTTGTACTTTGCAATTGTTTTCGTTTTTATTTCATGCGGAGTTGCAGTTATGTTACTCTTTGTTTATATCATTGAACCTGTTTCAGGTGTACATTAGTGGTTTGTAGTACATTAGTGGTTTTAGAAGAGTATTATGATAATAATACTGCTAATAATACTAATACTAATACCACCTTACTTGTTACTTCCAACTCTTCCCAAGCCTGCAACTGTCCCCATAGACAGGTTTAGCTGTAAAATACTAGTACTAATTGTAATAGTCATCAGAAAGTCTGATTCATGTTGTTTGATTAAAGCTCTATGCATCACAATACATACGATTAATGCATGATTCAGTCTATTATCTAATGTGGCAGATTTATTTCTGTCCAAAAGTGCTTTTAAATTGGACATTTTATTTCCATGGCACTCACAGAAAATGTAGATGAATCTAAATGAACAATTTGAATTTGTATGGAGAATGTGGAGTACTCTCATTGTTTACTTTTGGGATCTTATTTATAACAGTGCCTGGAAACTAAGCCTGCTGTGTGGGGGCTGCACTTTACCGTGGCTTTCTTCCTGAAAGTTGCTTATAATCCTCAAAACAATGCTGCACTATTACGTGTGGTTAAATATATGTGTGAATAATATTACTGATATTCAAAACTCAGTCATCTAAAACATTTGTGGTGGAAAAAAATGTTCCATGTTTTTTTAGAGTTACTCTCAAGAAACACCAGCTTGGTAGCTGTCAACATGTGCAGGCCATATTGCGATGGGAATGCAAGGAGGTGATCACATGTCATGGTTAGACCAGTGGCTGGTTAGGTTTCAGTTCTGTTTTGCTCTGTTTTCTGTCTGTGTTCTGGGGGGCTTTTATTTTTATGTGTTTTCTGGGTTTTGCTTGTGTCACGTGTTCTTGTTTTCATTAGGTTTCTGTTCATGTGTCATGTGTTTCACGTTTGCATCTATTTTGGGTTAGGTTCCTGATTTCTGGTTGTATTTAAGTCTGTTTGTGTTAGTCCTCCCTCATGTGTCCATCACCTCATTTTGAGTGCCTCAGTTAGAGCTTGTGTCCTGTTTCCTGTTCCTGTTTCTTGTTATTCACGTTCCTGTTATCTGGAGGCCCGCGTGCCTGTTTATGTTCTTGTTTTGTTTGCTTTAATAAAAGTATCCAGCATGGATCCTCACCTGTCTGCCTGGTCTGTGCTCAGAGGAAGTTCAGGGTCGTGGGCTCGCTCCCCCGACTCTGACACCACAAGTACATTCTGCTTGAATTTAATTGCATAAAACATCCTTGTGACATTTTATCCTGCATTAGTTTGTGCCCTGCACTCCTCCTTTTTGGCCATGAATACAAATGTTAATGCATGTTAAATATGAAATGTACCATTATGTAAAAATAATTACAAAAAGTAAGCTAAGCCACACTTTTATTTCTACTGCTCTTCATTATGTAAACACAGTCTCTGTTTTAGTAGCAGTTACTGTCTCAATTTTCAGTAGATGAAATGAAACCTTTACTCAAAGGATTTAATTTCATTTGACCGATACATCAACTTTTTAAATAATAGTGAACATACGGTAAGTCTGAAATCCTCAATATCTTAGATTGTTTGTGGCAGCTTTCCAAATTCTTGACATTTTCTCTACACATAAAGGTACCTGGGATGTAGGACTGAAGAGGATACACATATTCTCTGCACTGGCTGGCTGAAGAAATGTCATCATTTATCATTTTGTCAAAAAAAAAATATCAAAAAGTCTTTACATTCTGTCTGATAGGTCAAGATTATGGATCTATTATCACTGATAATGCAAATGAAACTGTTGAATTATATAATAATGATAAAGTAAGACAAACAAAGTGATGATTGACCCAAAAATGTGTTTACATTTGTAGAGTAACTGTATGTAACAGTATAAATCCAGAATGCCAACTGGTTTCAGTGCATTTTTAAGAATGCTTTCCTCATTCCTCAGGCCTTATTGTGACAGTGAGAGTGTGCTTTGCTTGGCCTTTCACCAGTGAAAGAGGGGATTCTGACACAGTTCCTAGTCAGTTTATTAGACTGTTGTGCTTTCTTTGTGTGATTACCAGAGTTGAGTGAGGTTTATTATGGAGAATGGTAATGTGAGGAGATAGGAATCAGGAAAGCTGTGATATGTGACCGGATTAGATATTATTCATGAACTCATCAAATGCGCCTTAAATGCTCTAGGACACAATAATATACTCTTAAAAGCCAAAACAGTGGTACTCACACTCTCGCACCTGTACATTTTTATGCAATTTTAGAATAAGGTGTCGTATGTACACAAGTCCCATATGTCATAAATCAGGACCTCAAATGCTCCTACAGTCAGGGCATTGTTTCACCACTAATAAAATGTTGTTTATAGCAGACTGCACTTACAGGCAAAGTGTTTGGAGCTTATTGGAGAAAAAAAATTATAAAAACAACCTAGGGGACTTTAGTTGTACCAAAGCACATCTATGCTTTAAATATCTCCGATTGGATCCCTCGCACATTCCTCCGAGCTTTCATTCCGTTCCTTTTGTATTGAAATTTGGAAGGAAAAGATAGAAACAAAACAAAATCTGAATTCTGTTTTTCATCGGGGGCGGTGGGCTGGAACTAAGATAATGTGAGTGGAAGTGTGTCTAATGATGCGCAGATCCAGAGCCGTGCTGTCCCATGAGCCCTGCTTTGAGTGACTTGTCTGATGCTTTCGGCTTTTAATGGGACATAAAAATGAAGTCACACAATGGATATAAGAGAGAAAAGAGAGGAAGACGTGGAAACATACGCCACACTTGCTCACTTTGGCCCAGCTTTCTTGCTTCCTTTAATTACCACATCCAACATTCTTGATTTTCAATAAGAAATGCTACAGCTCACAATTATTTTCAGCATCTTTTGGATTTGTTTGGCGGCTGTACCTGTGCGTTTGATCCTAAACTTTAAAAGCCAGGTCTTAGTTTAGTCTGAATGTGTGTCATTTCATTTCACAGTGGTTGGTCGAATGTATGTAAAACTGAGACACAGTCTTGTTTAAAAGTTTTTAACAAGTGGAAGATTATTATATTCACTTGTATAAGAACTGCGTAACTCTCTGAAACATGCTGTGTCCAACGGCATCAAGGTGGCTACGATTATTCACCATTTCGTGCATGTTGTATCTAAAAGATCACAAAGGAAAGCAGACTGCAATCCTGCCCTATATAAACCAGTTTTCATTGCTTTTTTGAAAAAGTTTGATGTAGCATGTAATCATTTTTTAACATTCATCCACTTTCCCAGTCCATACAGAGAATCTAAATTCACTTGTCTACATAATGCAACAAAAACAAGTGCATTTACATTAACCGTTTGATTTAGCCTACAATATGCTTATAATGAGTGGTACACAGAATGAGGTGCAATGCAGAGGATCCAATCAGTTGTACGAGATAAAGTATAGTTTGAAAAATGGTCATATATGAATTAATTAGCATTATTTTTGATATACAAACCCACACAAATATAAGTGGATCTACAGTGAAAGACATGAAATACAAGAAGAATGCTAGATATGGGCCTTTTACATTAACGACAGCCAAAGCAGGCTGAAAAGAACTTTCTGTGTTGCTTCCTCTTCTCCATGTTTCCTAAATTCCTTTACACACTTCAAAGTAGAGCAATAACAGCCATGGCGAGAAACACATGCCCATAATGCAGCGTGCCGGCTGCATCTAGCCTCAAACATATAGACAGATTTTTTCCCCACCACTACCTGTCACTCTCCAACACTTTTTCTATTGAGCATATGTTAGACTAGCAGATTGCCTGGCTGTTCTCTTGTGGAATAATCAGTGCCAAGGCGAATGCATCTGCTTCACAATAAACGTTTTCAACCTCAGCGAGCGGCTCAGAAGTTGTCCAACACATCCACCTTGAAATCCATGCTGCTACACCAAAAGTGCCCATATGATACGGCCACTAGTCACCACAGCATCTGAAAGAGTGAGTTATGATAAAAAGAAAACAAAAAGTTGAACCAAAAAAAAAAGAAACATTATTTATTTCAAAAGACAGATCAATCACCTATAAAGACATTTAAAAAGTTTGCATTTCCTTCTTGTATTGCTGTATATGTTCTGTGTTCTGGATGTTTCATTCTTAGGGACAATATTACCAAAAATAACAGCCAACCCTCATCATAATTCAAAATAAGAAGCACAAGTGAGTCTACATGTAATACAAGCAGGCCATTTAGAGCCCAGGTGCCCAGTCAGGTATTTATTATAACCCACCTGATTTCACTAATGAGATCGGCTCCTTAACAAGGACGAGAGCCTAATTACTGAAATCTGGTGTTGTGGTGCATGATCGGAACAAATACCTGCAGACACACTGACCCTTTATTCGGCTGAATCATTTGAGTGCCCGCGCCTTCCCATGTGTTATTTATTTATCTCGCTGGGCTTGCTTCTCTGCCTCTTTGCACTTTTGCTTAGGGTGCTATGACCTGGCCTGTTTTGCTCAGCACACTAAAATTATAGCTTCACATGTTGACCTGCCTTGCAATACAAAACTGTCCTGAATTCCTTATTTCTTGACAAATGACAGTGTTTTTCTTATATTGTTACTGTAAAACAAGCTCACATTACTAACCAAGGCTGATAGATAGATGTTTTCCATACAATGCAGTTTTTGGCTCCTGTGGGACATGGGTGGCGGTGGTGGGGGGACTGGATATTCAGATGAGAAAAGCCCAACAGAAATGTCACAGTTAAGTTATTGAGAAGCTCAGCAGTTTCAGCGAACGTGAGGCATCTTTCAAAGGGGGGCAGAAATGATGGCGTCACAAACATATGAAACATATGCTTTTATTTTGCATTTTCTGGGCTCAGATTGCATTCTTGGTGGCTGTTTGCCCCCCCCCATATCTCATTTCTGGAGCGCAGGCAGGCCAGCGGTAGTGAGGCGTTTTGACAGTGGCCATGTGCAGTGGCAAGGAAACGGCTCTTTGTCTCTTTTGCCCCGCTCCCTGTCACCGGAGGTCACGCAGGCTTACCCCCGGAATAAAGCCCTAGCCATTGTTATAATTTGCATTGATGCATAGAGAGGGAGATAACAGGGACTGCTAACAGAGGTTACACCAAGCAAGGGTGTCTTTGCATGGCAATGTGTGCACCGGACGGATGCCGTATTTTCTTCAACCCCCCCTTTAAACCTCCCCCCTACTGAGACTTGAAGGCCTTTCCAAGGTTACAGACAAGGACAGTGGAGCCAATTAGTATGCAGATCATGGCCCGATGTATTTTAAGGGTATTGCTCTGATGCAATCACATTAGTTAGGCCAGTAAAAGACCCTGGGCCTGACCTCAATCACCGGAGGTACGACAGAAGGCGAGGAGAGAATAGAGGAGTGGCCACAAGACTGTTGTATTTCAGCATGAACCCCAAACAATGTATAAAAAGCTATGGCATGTGACCTCAGACTTGAGTTTTAAGTTAAACCAGTATATGATTTCTGTGTACAAACTGTAATACACATGTACACGATATATGACAACAATTCTCTATTACTCCTGACTTTTGAAGGTGCCTTATAGTTTATCCTCTGATCACACAGGTTAATAAATGGAGGCGATTATCAGCAGTATTACGGATCGCACTAGGGTCAGTTTCAGATTAAGATTATCAGGTTGTTAAATTGAAGGTTA
>JBBPDH010000001.1:40897366-40907366 GCA_037974565.1 Clupeocharax schoutedeni | reverse complement strand
AGTAATTAAATATCACATTTTCACTCTGAAAAATTACATAAATCTTTTTTTTTTTTTAATGTGTGCTGGGTCTTTGGAGATGGTGTGTGTGTGTGTGTGTGTGTGGTGATGTGATGCAATAAACTCAGTGCAATGCGGAGATGGCTCTGTACCAGAAACAGAGAAAGGGGAAAAAATAAAGCCCAAACTGGCACTGGGCCATTCCAAGGGAAACTTAGATTTCAAAGAAGGACCTTTTCTCGTCTGTACGCTGTTAAACAGTCCCGAAACATATTCTGCAGTTTGCCTGTTTTGAAATCTGCTCTACTTCACCATAGGGTCTCTGAAGGTCTTTTATGTCCCACTTTTTAAATGCTCATTACAATCTACATTAATGTCTTCAAATATTAATTGGACCCATGAAGCCATACAAATCTGTACTCCTGAATGTTGTACTGACAGCTTGTCAGCCGCTTAAGCAGGGGATGGCCTGACATCTCGGCCACGAAAAGTTTTTCGTGCTAAAACAATGCCATTAACGCCAGTCAAGCTGACACTCATGAGCCTCATTAAATGATGTGTAATGTCCAACATGCTTCCGCGACGGCTCTGCCCATTAATGCAAAGCACTTCTGACCTGCCGAGCTTCTTAGTACAGTAATGCGATGTGATTATGAGTCCAGTCTTATAAATAATAAAAAGGCTAGCAGCATCATTTATGTATTTACATGGTGATAATGTGTTGCTCCTTGTTTTGATATTAATTAAAAAGTAATGTGTTTTCGTGTTTTCTCTTCATTTGAGCGGCAGCCACATAAATCAGAAGCTGGTAAACAGTCTCCTCTGCGCACTAGAACCAGTTTGGGACTTAAATGACCTCTAATTCAAACATAACCAAATGGGAGAAACTTTTACGCCTGTTGTATGAAAGACATCAGCCTTTCACAGCATTTCCAGCAATAGGTTAGCATTTTGCAAAGGCTTTTTGAAACCATTCACACCTCTCTGTTTGACGGAAGTGCTGCGATTCATTGGAATTCTTCTCATTTTTGAGAGGATTTTATTTAACACAGTGAGATCTTTAATGGAATTGCAACAAAAAGGCCTACTTGTTGGTTTTCTTGCTTAATGCCTTCACTGAGGTCAGTAGAGACACCGATCCATGTCCAGCAGTAGGATTTATTGGACAAAGGAGCAGAAGATTTTTCAGAGGAAGTAGAACTATCTTCAGATGGTAAATGGCTGGAGTTAGAGATGACATTCAAGCATCAGGCTAGCCTGCTTAGCCTGTTTTACTAGTGCTCCACTTGGAACTAGACTCAACTGATATGGTACCAAACCTGAATTTATTTCATTAAACACCAGTGTTTTTTGGCATAATCCTTGTATTTCATTGATAAGTATTGGATTTAAGCAAAAGCTTGAGAATGATCGAGTAAAGACCCCTCCCCCTCAGGTGCTGGTCTGAAGACCTTATATGTTAGATTAGCTATAAAAAGGAACTGAATTGCAATGAGAGGAACCAATTTTGAGAACAATTTAATGCCATTTTGGAAGTCCTAGATACGTTATTAACAATATTGTTGGAGTGGATCACAGCAGTGGCAGCTCAATGCCAATATTCTTTGTTTTTAATGTCTGTATTAGCGTTTTCACCACTGATGGATTAACATATGTGGTAACATACTATTAGAACGATCACAGTTTAAAGTAGAATTAGTTTAAATAGAAATTGTTTTTTTTACATATAATTGTTGACATTTATGTTCAGAACTGAATGCTTTGCTCTAATAATCAGGTTCTCATAAGTAGGCACCATGATGAATTATTAAAAGTGACTAATGTTTGTTAACATTATTCTTATCAGATACAGCACAGCTTACTCGTAACATCACACTGCAGAAGAACACTGTGCCAAGTGATAAACACTCACAAAAGAATCAGAAATCTGATGTACTAAACTATAACCCGCCCACACAGACGCCTGCCCTACACACACTCTTTCATTACTGTTACAGTGGGTGGTGATGTAGGTCTGTTTTCTTGCTAAAATCTTTTAAGTTGAGGAAATTGAGTCAAAAAGGTTTTCCATGTTTCTCAGAAAGTGAACCAAAATGATGATTCTCACACATTGTTACGTCTGGCCCATTACCACACAAGTGCAGTTTGAAGGGCAGCAACAGAACAAAATAGGAAAGCAAACTTGAGGAGGCACAATGTTACAACAATATCACAGTTGTTTCATTTTTGCTGTATTTACTGTGCACATATTAAAGCGCCAAGCTTTTCTAGGCTTTCCAGTAATTACAGTCAATTGAACAAATCTTTGTAGCTAATACTGCCAAAAACAGACAAGTGCTCACAAAAATAAGTGATGGAATTTACTCCAATGTGTTCAATATGAATAAATGAATAATATATCTTACATCAACATATTGCATCTCTCATGTTTCTTTTTTATTTACTTGTGGCAATAATTATGTTGATGTGCTCGTTTTTGTTTCATGTGGAAATGGCGGGCTCATATTCAGCACATCACTTTCTGTGTGAGGGCATCTGTGTTAAGTATATGATGCAATGATGCTGTGATCATCATTATCTTACATTTCCATCAGCGACTCATCAAATGCTGCAAAGTAAGAAATCTCCCTTCAGATGAAATGTTTCAGATTCTTATCTTGATTCGTTTCTTAAGCTGGTCTAACACCACACACTGTAGTTATCGCATGCCGAACACACGTCACGCCAGGGCCACATTCACCACAAAGCACCAGCGCAAGAGCAGGCAGCGTTTGTGTCTTTGTTTCTTTACTGTCTCACGAGGACACATGCGTTCGTTTTAAAATGACAAGGTCACCCCCCTACAAGAGTAACCACATTCAGCGGCTTCTGTCCAATGGCATCTTTGTATCTTAGCACTCCAATGTGTTTTAATGAGTGATTACTTTGTCTACACAGAGGCAATTCATGCTAATCTATTTGACTAATATGTTTATACTAAGATTTGAATTGCGAGCCTTATTTATTTATTTATTCATTTTCTTAGAGGAAAAAAAAATCACTCCTTATCGTGCATTACAAAGCACATTCGATGCATCCTTTGACATGCATGGGTAATAATCTGATCAACAGCGAATAGATGATTTACTTGTGCACGGCAATAATAAGAATATGTAAACCTCCATCTCTTCTATACCCTTTTTTCCATCCACTCGTCCGGCAGGTTCAGCCGACAATGTGATAAAACTCCATTAACTCCCAGTCCCTGATGACAAAGCACACATCAGAATATGCAGATAGATTTATCAGGCCAGCCATACGTGGCCATCCTCCTGGTCATGTAATGAAGGGAATATCCACGGCGAGTGGTCAGAGTGCCTGTGCCGCTTAATGACACTGGATATCTCTCCGACAGGCCCTGAAATATTTGCTCAGGAGACTCTCCCAGGGTTTCAATCTCCTGCAAATCCATTTATATGTTTGCGGCTGATTTATGGCCTTATTTTAACTGTCTCCTACATGCAAATGCAGGGGGCCGCTTAGAAATATACATAATGCGATTCTCAGGGTCATCCCTCCAGCCTGTCAGAACGCATTCCAGCCAGGGAGAGCGGAGGGACTGGGGGAATTGCTCTTTTTTTTCCACAGAGAAGTCAGGAGGTGGCCAGATGCTGTCTGCTTCCCTGCCCTCTTCCGTATAGCCTCCGATTAGGCTAAATATCTCAAGAAGCACTAATGTGGCTCTCATTTCAGAATGAATTTTCATCAAGATGAGGACAGCCAATCATAGTTTAGCCCAAAATTGCTCATTGGTTGACAAGCATGACCATATTAGAGGTCAGTATGTTGAAAACTGTGTAATTTCATGTAATTGCTTGAATGCAATTCTCGGCCCTGCTATAAATCTCGCATGGCTCACACTAGTCATGTGACTTGTAAGATGGATGGCTTGCCATGTGACTTGTATGTTTACATTTGGCTCTTGGATGCATATGGCCAAAGCTGACATGACCTGTCAAAAAATGAAATAAATAAATCACCATATCAGCCAGATCAGCAATTAGCATGGTGCATAACAGTCATTCTGTTTGGCACAGCAGAAAGCAATGCTATGCTTTACTGCAGCCTGCAGGACTTTTTTTTTTTTTTTGGTCTAGAAAAAACAGATGTGTTCTCTCTTAAAGCATTTTTTATGTCGTATAAATTTGTGCTGAAAATGAATAGCATCTTATTGCTATTCAGATGGAATTTGCAAATACAGTTAAAACATTGCTGCTCCTGTGCCTCTCCTGAGGTCATTAATGACAAATGGATTATATCTTAAGAAAATAAAAGGTCCTGGTGCAAAAAAATAATGGTGATCATATATTTAGGCCAGTTGTGACTGGACTTTATTAAATACATCTGTCATATTATGGACCTCCCTTTGTGCATACATGCATACATGAACATGTATTTTATTCATTCATACTTTCTGGTCAACAACACAATATTTGATAAAGACGTCCTTGGAAGTGTGAGTTTCAATTACTGCCCCTTTAAAGCCTTGCAAGAAAAAAAGAAAAGACAAGAAAGCAAGATAAATAGGTCTTGAATTACTGTGTTTTGATTTTCCTTAACTAATAAATGGTTTGTGTATGTGAACAGATCTATCTTACTTTTCTTCTGCCTTAAATGAAGACAACAGACTTTGTTCTGGGTTACGATTTAGATATAATTTGCTTCAATGACTGTATTGCCTTTAGCGTGCAGTGTCTCTATCAGGTTCATCATCCGAGAATACGGTTCTGTATTCAGTCCACTGAGACTGGGAATCAGTTCACCGCACCCAACTGGTGAATCTTTAAGTAAATTACTGTTTTTATCCCGTTTCTGTTCCTGGGAGAAATTAAGTATTCCATTCGCTGCATAAATTTTCAGGTTCCACTCGTGTGACACTGGGGTGTGTTGAATTTTTTATGACAAAAACGGTCTAATAATTGTTGAACAGATGTAAGTGTTGGATAGTGGGCTCCAGCAGATCTCATAAAAGTGAATAAGCGCTGTTTACCCTGACTTGGCCTTAAATGTCATGCAGTGAAAGGAAATGGAACAGCTGATATGATGCCAGGGTGAGTATTTAAACATACTCCAGTTGTTTCTCATTAAATATTTCTTGCACACCTCAGTATAAATGTTTTTATTTCCCTTTCTGTAACAAAATGACGGAACTGATCTTCAATCGTGTTTCGCACAAAGTGGCTTAATGAAAGTGTCAGGTTTAGCCATGGGTCTGGTTTGTTAACACTGGGATTAGGCTGTGCTGCAAGAAGTGAGACTCCAGCTCCATAATTTAATCTGGCCTCTCAGCCCCTGCCTTTTTGCATAATTTAGAGCTGACCCGTGCCTGAGCCCTGAAGTTTTGACCTCCTGATTTGCTTTAATCTCAGATTCAAAAATACATGAGCTAGATGTCAGGCGAACTTTATATGTTCCTCATGTTTATGTAATGGGAAGAAGCTCTAAACTAGTTCACTCCTGAGTCTGACATGCTGTGGGAGGCTGAGCAAGCCTCTCTGGAGAGGATGCTAAGGATCTACAAAAACATTACCAAAGTTCAGTAATTTCACTCTGAATTTTTATTTCACTCTGAATTCCTTTATTTTTTTCAGGTCTAACCTGTAATAATGTAGATTAAAATGTGGAATGAGTAATATTTTACTATATAACTATGACAAAAGTGGAAAATAAATATAAAATAATAATGTAAAACAAAGAAAAATATGCAATTAATCAAGGATTCCCATAGGCCTATGGTTTAGGAAAGGGAATAAATCCTCCAATGTGTATACACGGACCTCGTGAAAGTCTTTTTTTAGACTTTTTACCTTTTCCTATTTTAGTTCGTAAAACTGATAGCAATTCAGAATCCAGTGGTAAGTGACAAGTGACATTGCTCTTCAATCAAAATAAACAAACAAATAAAATGACCAAGTTTTGGAAGTGTCTTTTGCTCAGACGACAAATCCCATGTCCTGTACACTGGGTCCTATACACTGGGTCTATGAAAATGACCTAGACTACCTTTACTTGAACAATCATGTCGAGAGTTTAATAATATTGAGCTATTGAAAGAACCAATTTAATGGGTTGTGTTTTTAAAAACACTGTAGATACAATTAGCTAAATGAGCTGTAAACCCCTGAGTATAAATCATGTTTTGATAAGTGTGTGGTGATCTGCAGAAACCAGTTGGATGTTGCTGATGTCTTTTTGGCAAAACAGCCAAAAACACAAAGCCCCAAAAAATCTAAATTGAACCAAGTGAAGGGTTTCAGACCACCTCGCAATTAATGACATTTTCAGAGAATGGACATTCATATCACCCATCAGCTTAGCACAAATATATCAAGGCAATCTGCTATTTAGCTAACTATTTTTTTCAATCCCACTTTGATCCCCAAGTATTGAACATAGGAAATTTACGAGTTGTTGTAAGAAGCACTGCCTCTCTATCCATGTATACCTGTGAGATGGAGCTACATTGGTTTTGAGTAAAAAGTCCAGCAAGAGTATTCAATAAGTATTATGAAATGTAAAATAAGAATACCATGACAGTTTAATGACAGTTCATGATATGAATAAATGTGAGAAATGCTCATAAGAGTCATGAAGCTAAGCGTCGCACATATGCCCTTAGGGACAGTTTCCCAGACCGGGATTAACTCTAAAAATGTTTTTCAAAAGTGTTTCTCCATTAACTCTGAAATTTAGTCCCTTAATGCTTCATTTGTGTCTGATACTAGGTTCTATGGTACTTAGAGTATAATAGGTCAAGATGGCCTTTGCTTAATATGTCAAGAGATCCCCAATTAAGCATTAACAGTAATTTAACAAGGCAATTTGCTATTTAGCCAACTATATAATGCTAATACTTTTTAGATACTAGCTAGGGTTATTCAACTTCACTTTGTGAGCAATGCTTCTCCAGTTTTAGGTTTAACAGTAATGTTGAAAAATACACACTTTAAGCTGCTGAAACCTTGTTGTACAACACATGATTTCTCAGGGTCATGTTTCAGTGCTCTTAGTAAAGCGTGCTATATGTATTGTAAAAAAAATATATGAGTAGGTTGTGTAGGTTATCTCTCTCATCAACATATACAATATAATCAACTCAAATGAAAGAAGCAGCCAGGTCTGATAGTAGTCAGCAATCAAAGACTTAAAGGTTGTCTTTAAGCCCCGATCAATATCAGATTAAGTTAAAAATAATGAATTAGAGGTCAAGAACAGTATTATTGTTGAAGCAGAATTCGCAACCTCTCCATTACTCCATTAATCCTCTCCGCTGAGTGATTACAGGGCCATTTATTTCCGTCTCCAGCAAGATTCCTCTTTGTACATGGTGAGGCTATTTAATAAACCTCTATTAATTCTCACGTGGCAGTAAGATATGACTTCGGTGGTTGTTAATTACATACAGTATGTTCTGAGAAATGTACTGGCTACAGAAAAGTGGAGCTTCCATTCAGTGAAACCAAAGTATGCAAAAAATTAAATGAAAGCCACAGAAACACTGACCTTGTACTTTACGTTTACACACTGACCACTTTATTAATGGCCACAGACCTTATAGTAGATTTGCTACATAGGTGCGTGATTACAGTAATCCTTATTCACCTTTGGCAATTTAACTTTCCTTTTAACTTCAGTTTCCAATGCAGTGAAGATGCTTCTATGAAAGGTGTGGACTACATCTAAAGGAGAGGAATGAAGGCTGATGTATTTTTGCCCAATACATAAACACACCAAGCCACCAGGTAGACACAGGATGATGTATTACTCAGCAACGTGGAGGCAAAGGGCACTGCTCCTCACCCTATGAGAGTTCAGGTAATTTGCATTCTTGAGTACTTTTCTTATAGTTCTGAAAAGTAGCTGAGATATGAACTCTGAACTCTGCATGATAGCTGGTGTTTTATATGGTGTATCTATTTAAAGTGCAGTTTTTCACTCACCCAAGTAGTGAACAAAGGAAATTTATGAGTTGTTGTATGAAGCACTGTTGTCTCTCACTGTGTATACCAGCGAGATGGAGCTACACTGATTTTGAGTAAAAAGTCCAGCAAGATTGAAATGAAATATAAACTATGTAAACTATGAATACTATGTAGATCATGATATGAATAAATGTGAGAAATGCTTATAAGAGTCATTAAGTAAAATGTCACACATAAGCCTCCCAGACCTAGATTAATGTAAAAATGTTTTTAAAAAGTGATTCTCCATTGATATTGAAATTTAGTCCCTTAATGCTTCACTTGTGAGGGTTTATGGCACTTGGAGTATAATGGGTCAAAATGACCTTTGCTTAAAGTGGAATGTTAAAATTGACTCCAGTGTTTAATGCTGGTGTAAAAGAAGCTATAAGCAATTAAATTTTTCATCATGCAAGCATTTAGGTATTCGATTTTAAACACTGATTTTGAAGAAAAACTATGACAGAATGCCTAAAAAGTGCTGAGAGAGCAAACCAATGAGCAGAGCTTGGGGTGGTGGAGTCTTTTAATTCATACTGATTAAAGCTTGGATCAGGGAACAGGAAGCTAATTCAAGTTCAACATTTTCAATGCTGAGGGACTGGTGCCAAACAATACCTTCTGTCAGAGCTTTGAGACTGCAGGTTTACTCTCGTGGTAAGATTGTGCTAGTTCTTGAAAGAACGCATCAGAACTGAACCAGGTTTTCTGATTATACAGTGACCCTAAATATTTGGACATTGATATCTTATACTCAAACATTCACTGACAACATTGTAAGAAACACAGTCCCAGGCTTTACGTGAAACTATATGTAGTTTGGCTGGAATTCTTCTCTAGACTTTCTTCACACACAGAGAGTCTTAGAGCTGGGTATGGATCAAGCCTAGTCCTGGACTAAGCAGCGTTCTGATATTAGGTCAGAAATATTTTATATTATACATTTTACTCATAAACTTTACCAATCGTTAAATGGTTAAAATATTCACATACTTTGGGGGCCACTGTACTGTGACTACTGTTTATTCATAATCTTATCTCAGTTCAAATCTATCCTGAGTTGATATGCAAGAACATTATTAAATGCTGCCCTTGGATTCCTTTCTTTCTTGACAGAAAAAGTGTGTGTGTGTGTGTGTGTGTGTGTGTGTGTGTGTGTGTGTGTGTGTGTGTGTGTGCGCCTTTTACACGTGCTATGTATTTGCCCTCCCTGTGCGGGCTCGTGTTGGGGCTATAAAATAAGTTAAAGCTATAAAATGCATGATCTGGTGTGACTGCAGTTTCTTTAATTTCTCTGTTTAATTCGTATAGCCATTCTCTATACTCTCTGCTTCTGAAGAGTACCCCCTAGGACGAAAGACAATAGGGTGGCTGAGTGGCACCAATTGCCTAGGGGCAGGACTTGCTCCATTAGGATACCCAAAAGGTATCGAGCGGAATAAAGCCTGGGTCTACAGTTGATTGGCAAACAAAGTAGGCACAGGCACTTAAGAATTCAATTGCATTTTACCCATCACCATTTCTGTTCAACCTAAATTATGCTCCTGGACTAACAGCTTCTATTAACTCTACCGGTGCCTATTCAGGTGCTAATTGAGATGAAACTGGGGGTTTGTCAAGGCAATTATAACAAATAGCTTGAAATGGCTAGAGATGGCCCTTCAAAAGAGCTAAAACTGCAGCAGGGTATTAATCTTTTATAGTCACGACATGAGTAATAAAGGGCAAAATTATCACTGTATCATGTCTGCTAGGATGATATGATATCATTATGTACCTGGATCAATCTCGAAAATACCTTTGTAAAAATTCATTTTACAAAGGCATTACATGTCATCACGTTAACCGGGACTTAAAAGTTCGGAAGCTGAATGAGCTTCAGACTGCATGGTGTGCCTTTTGCATTTGGAGGGTCACAGCTCATCTTGAGCCTCCGCCCCTCAAGAGAAGAGGGAAACATGCGTCAAGGCTCTTCTCAGTCCTCGCTCCCCAGTGGTGGA
>JBBPDH010000001.1:40869638-40881162 GCA_037974565.1 Clupeocharax schoutedeni | reverse complement strand
AACACTAGTTTTGGAAACAGCAAAGACACTGTACACATGAAGACCATTACCCACCAGAGCAATGTGTTCAAGCTATACATGCTTGATGAAACACAACTGGTTGTAATGTTCTAGAACCACTTTACAGCAGATAAGCTGCAATGGACATGTAGTGCAATCATTAGGAATGGTCATTTATTAAAGCCTTGCTAAAGCAATTGCCAAATGTTAAGTCTGACCAATGTATTTAAAGGGGTGAACTAGATATGAATAGTTTGGATGTTTAGAGCACATCCTTGGCAGCTGGATGGCCTATTGGTTAGACTGTTGTCCTTGCAATCAGAAGGTTGGGGGTTCAAATCCCAACCACTAGTGTCACCACTGAGGTATCACAAACACTGCTCCCTTGGCAGCCCTCTGCTTCAGTCGGTAAAATGCAGAGAAAGAATTTCACATTGTGCTATGGCGTGTTCACATGCAACTGTAAGGGTTGATAAAATAACAGTTCCATGCCAATTTAGTATTTTGATGGGTCAGACTGACCATCTGGCATATCAAGCATTTTCTTGGTGGGGCGACGTGCTATTTGGGCTGGCCGTTTATTTATTTATTTATTTATTGGTGCGCTTGACCCATAAGACTTGTAGAGCACTCGACCCAATCGACACTGGGATGGTTCAACTTCTTAAACACCCCCAACACTTTGCTTTGGTCCCTGTGCCTGTGTAATGCATTGGCTGGCCCAATCATATCTTTAAACACCTCCCCCCTTTGGCTCAGTGCCAGTGTGTTTTACGGACTAGTTTGAAGAATATTTTCAATAAATATGCACCAGAAAGTCCAGGATGCTGAAAATATGCAAATAGACAGAGACTGTAGAAATGGTTTAAAGATGAAAAGAGTACCAAGCTAAAGGTCATCACACCAGATATCAGGTTCAAATTTAGTCTGTTACAGAAACACTCATCTTTCCAACCACAAATGTCATCACTCTGTACCTGTTTCAGCACAAATGAATTAGAACGACCCCGCTCTGTTTTTCGCTTTCTATCTCTCGGGTTTTAAATAGAGAGACACTGCTTGGTTTCAACCGCATCTACGGTGCTTTTGAGGTAGAGCCAAGTTAGTGTGTGTGTGTGTGTGTTTTTTTTCTTTTTCCTCTTTTTAAAAACTTTTTTAAGCTGTTGTCTCTTCCTATTTTGACTTTCTTCTGCTGTAATTTCAGTGACTGGCACCTGCTGAAGATATTCACTCCGAAAGGAAAAAAGAAATAACTACACTTCATAAGATGGGAAAGCTTCCCATAAAAACCATAATAGGCATACTTGCATCGTTCAGAATTGTCAATCTTTTTCCCCTCTTCATTTTACTTCAGAGCTAGTGGCTTTGATTAAGGCCATTACGATCTGTTTTGAAGAGTCGCCTTTTGTTTAACAGATCAGTCATTTTCTGTCAGCGTCCCGCATGTTAAAACAAGTATGCCATCTAGTTCTGCCCCATTTCCTTTTTGCCTTTGTGTCGATGAGGGACCATAAACAGTAGAGAGACCACAGCACATGTATAATAGCCCATGGCATTACAAAAGGGACTTGAGCGTTATCTTGACAGCGGAGGAAGGCTCCTTTTGTCTGAGGAGTGCATTGTTGTCGAGTGTATGTTGGGTGCAACCAGAAGCACTATAGTGCAGCTTTTGCCTCTGCTGCTGTTGCTGGTGTTGTCTTCTGCAGCACATGAACATGTTAGCCACTACTACATCAGGCTGTAATCCTTATCTGGATTTTTCCTTTAAAATTCCTACCAACTATAATATTAGTTTCATAATTTTTATACTGTAGCTGGCAACTTTAAAGTTTTAAAGTTGCTGGTGCTGTTTCTAGCCAATCGTCACAACAAATAGACCAATAGCAAGTTTTTAAGTTATTATAGCATTGCCATTTGAGAGCTATAAGTTTTTTTGACACCCACTTATGTGTGGTTTTATGTACCAAAACAGTATTTATCCAAACCTTCTAAAACAGGCTGTTTTTGAATGATATACACCAAACTATTAAAACCATCTGACAAATATTATCTAGATCCCCCTTGAGCTGATAAAACAGCTCCTCTATGAATTCATATGAACTTCACAAGTAGGTGTCCTGTGATATCTAGCTAGTAAGTCCCATAAGTTGATCAGATGAGTTTGTCCAGCACACCCCACAGATGCTCAGTTTTATAGAAATCTAGGGAATGTGAGACCTCCTGAAGATCTCCTAAGATCTCCCATCAGAACATACAAGAGCATCACCCTGCCTCCACTAGCTTGCCTTCTTCCCCAGACAAGCAATTTTCTCCCATGGTCCAGTTCTGATGCTTATGTGATCATTGTTGGCACTTTTGGCAACGGACATGGGTCAACATGGGCACTCTGACTGGTCAGTTACACTGTGTGTTCTCACATCTGCAATAGCCAGCCAACTTTTTTTTAGTAATTTATGCTACAGTACTTCTTCAGACTAGAGAGGCTAGCATTTGCCCTCATGTGGATCAAAAAGCTACAGAGGCCCATGACTCTGTTAATTGCTTGTCCTTCCTGGAACACTTTTGGTAGTTACTAACCTCTACATGCCAGGAACAGGCCAAGTATTGCCTACATTAACAGTAAAGGGTCACTGGGTTAACCACAAGCTGGTGTTGTTTGTGTGATGTCTGAAGGCTAACATTTTTTTACATGAGGCTAAAAGCAAAAATACATCCATGTAAGGACAAAGTGAGGAAGTCTTACTCGCTAGCTTCTCAGTGCTGAAACAAATCAGCTGAATATTAGATATGGTAAAATATGGTACAAAAAATGCTTATCAATCCGTCGGAATTCATCTTTGAAACCTGCAATAATTGTGAATGGCTTAGGTTGCAGTAAATATCAGGTGGTAATTCTGTCGGTTGGGTCTCCAAGAAAAACATGGTATTCTATAGAACCACTGTTAATGGTTCAAAACAGGGCCAGCTGAGATCAGGCATAAAAACTCCAGGCTGTAATCAACCTTACCAGGAAATCACAACACCATTAATTTTACATTTCAAATCCAGCAGCAGAGAGTGGGTCTGCACTTATAAGTGGATGAAATGCCTGATTGAAATATTTGATGGCATTACGTTTCCATCGGACATTACTAGGCGCAAATGACCAGTAAAGAGATTTCAACATTACATGATCCTGTGACCTGAGCTTACGGCAAAAAGAAGGCGACTGGTTAGCAGTGGATGTGTCACAAATGAAGTCACAACATTCTCTCTTGGCATGTTCTGATATCAGATTGCAGATCAATCTGTCAGGGCTCACTACTGGAGCTCTCTGTTGACTGAAGTTGCCACAGTTTAAGTTTTGTATGTTATATATAAATGTACTAAACATTATAAATGAAACAATATAATTATATGAGGGAGTTCTGCAGATTGAGGACACATAAGTGCTATTAACATCAGTGTAAAACCACATGGAACAATTTGGCCACAAATGGATCAATGCTCAGATTTGCGTTACACTCCTCATTGCCATATCTGATGTGTTTATGTTGACTAAACACATTCTCAGCGCAGTTTATCCCAAACGAGTTCCTCGGAGCTCCACTAGGGGTGCCCTTCTCCATTCATCAGATCATCTCCACATAAATCTACTCCTGAAACACATTTCTGCACTTTATCAGTCTTCTGGCAACACACCTTTTACAGTAGACATATGCAAAGGATTTAGATGACTGTTTACCATTCTTATAAAATTACATTAACTGCTATCTCTCTCTCTCTCTCTCTCTGACTATCTACTTTCTCTCTTCTCATTCTATCTTCTTTCCTTCTTTCTGAATGATTTTAGGTAAGCGAGTAAACAAATAAAGGTACTCTACAGAATCATACTCTTGGTATGATTCATCCATTTAAGAATTACATGGTAGTGTGAGTAAAGTAGGTCTATTAGAGAAAGATAGGGAGAAAGACAGAGAGATAGAGAGACAGAGGGAAAGAGAGAGAGAAAACAACGAGAGAGAGAGAGATACTCACAGACTTACACTGACAAAAGAGGGCAGTATGATGACATTGACCAAAAGGACAGAGTTTTTGTGTTGCGCTTCCTCAGGACTCACTATAATTTTCAGATTTGGTTGTGTGTGTGTGTGTGTGTGTGTGTGTGTGTGTGTGTGTGTGTGTGTGTGTGTGTGTGTGTATGTGTGTGTACACATGGGGTGGGGGTAGTGTAGCAAAAAGGCCTGTATGTAGACCCACACATAAATTCCTTATTACTATAACATAGTTTACATTTTTGTTTCATTGTAATCATCAAATAATCCAAAGTAAAAAAAAAAATGCTAAAGTGAATCCTAAACCATCCTGTTAGTTCATATGCCATGCAGTCCAACATCAAAACAGACTTCTTTTAATTATTTAAAACAGACATGGATTCATCTGTCCTGCTGTATGAACACTGTATTATTTACACACTGTACTTTATTGTCCTTTATGAATTATAATATTTCAGCATATTTCAATACCAAATGCAATCATAACAGGTGTACATATATAAATATGAAAATCTTTAAATGTATAAGATCTTCCTGAGGTGGTGATGAACTGTACCATTAGTGTCAAGCTGTTAAATGAAGCCTGTCACTTGCTCAAAAATTCAGGCATTCTGCAGATTTCTTTGGTTAATAACACCTTCTTTATTAATTCACGAAATATAAAACACTAAAATTATTTCCAGGTCTATTTTTGTTTGGGTTATGGGTCACCTTTTCATTGAAACTACATTGTAAAAGGTTTTACCCGTTAATGTCAAGGGTTTTTCTTTTGGTCTAGAGCTCAGCAGTGTATTTTCATATTTAAAAACTCATGAAGTTATAATTTTAATTTTTATTCAGTCCACATTATGTATTCAATAATTCAAATGAAAGAACACCATGCTTCTGTTTTCACAATTTCTTAGGGCTTGACTTAAAAATCAAATTATTTCCTGGATTATTATTTTTTTTGGAAAGTTTCCCGTTAGGACTGCTGCAATATGAGTTTCTATCACTTCTCCACCTGTCAGAATTATTTGTGCCTTTTTTTAAATGTGGTTGAAAACCATAGCTCATGCAACATCATCCAGATTATCATCAGAATGTTTAACAACTGGAGAGAGACAAACTTCTTGAGTACTAGAAGAAACCATTATGACCTTATGCAAACCCAGGTCAAAGACAGCATATGATCCAGCAGGGACTCAAACCAGAATAACAGCTTCAGGCTACACCTCTGCAATGCTAAGCAGAGCTTTTAATGGGCATACAATTCGCAATGGGGATCCTTCACAATCCTTGTTGTGCTAATTTAGGAGGTCGCTGGGTTTTTTTTCCCCTCCATGGTAAAAGTCTTATTCCTTGAAGTAAGTCACCAGAACCCGTTAAAGTAATATGTTGGATGTCATCACACATGAAAGGATGTTAAAAAAGAAATGAATATCAGCTGAAATTTGTGCCATTTTAAATGGGTTCAGTACAGGGATACTCAGAGTCCCCCAAGGAGGCCTGAGGTAATACATCATATTGCTTTCACAATACATAGCTATTAACCAGTGGGCGAGGGGCAAATTAAGCAACGCTGTAGTCCACACACAATAACTCACTTCTAACCTGACATTAACAGGCCTTGCGTATCTCTGTGCTGTGCCTAATTGAATTCCCAGTATTCCCCACTCTCTTAGCCTCAAAAAAGGAAGAGTGAATTTCTGATGATGCAAAGCTGAAACAATTTCCTTTTGTACGTTTCTGACTCAGCTCCAACTTCATATTTTGGAACATCTACCTTTTAGTAAATGAGGCTGCAGATATGGACAACACACTCTGTTTTTCATGTCTGCAGCCATACAGGCCTCCTTAACAGGACTTGTTCATCAAAATACATTTGATGAAATATATTTGAAAGAAGTTTTTTTCTGCTATTTCACCCTTGAAGAAATACAGACAGAAAAGTGGGAAGACTATTTCACCAGGAGTATCCAGTACAGAAGTTTTGCATGGGGCCATTTAAATGCTCATTTATGTGTGAAATAAGTAGAGACTTGTTTAAATTTGACTTCATCACAATCAACTGAAGCCCACACAGATATTATAAGTTGATAGTGTAGTCTGAAGCACATCATGCAGACTGAAGCACACCATGCTACACCAATAGAAGTTCTTGGGCTAGAACCCTAATGGTGAATTTGCTTTCATCTATAATGATTTAAGTGTAAATAGCTATGGGTGATATAAAAGTGCATGTAAATAGGCATTGCTCTTAACTAGACCTCTGCCTTATTACTTCAGAATGATGCCTCATAACAATTTTATGACAAATGTCTTGACTCAGAAATGTCTTGACTCATTTTTGTATAAGTCACTTAATGTTAAATTAGTGTCTTTGACTTCTTGTAACAACATGTGATCTTGCAGTTACTGGTATAAGCTTATGCATGTATTACGCAGAGCCAATGTGGGGAATCTTCTCATAAACATTCTTCACTGAATACTGTTCATCATTAACTGAGAGAACTGACGGACATCTAAAGAATGGAGATGTTTGAAAGCCAATCTTTAGCTATGGAAAGAGATTCAAATGAAACAGACTGCAACGAAGCCAGTCTTTGTCACTGGATATGTTAAGTGTCCTCTTCATATCTGCCAGGTATAGCGAGGGATGCTTGCAAACATTGTCTTGTTGATAGGACACTAAATCTGCTGATGTGATTGAAATGATTCCCCACAAATTAACATATATATGCAAATGAGGCTTTAATTAATTGCGGAATGTATTTTGATTAAATACTCAAAACGTCATGATTCTAATCTTTACAAAACTTTTAATTAATTTTGCTAGTTAAACCTCATCAACACTTCCAATGGAGCTTAATTAGAATCTGGCCTCCCCCTATAATTTAAAATGGGAAATTCAAAAATTAGCCATTGTTATCACATTTGTAATGCTAACAGTAAGAAAGATGAAGTAGTGATAAATTAGCAGTGCCCTGATTTTCACATGCTAGTAAAATAATGGTGCTAATTGGCAGATATTCTAATATTGATTAAATTAGGCACACAACACTCAGTTCATTAAATCACTTTGATACCATAATTCAGATCGTTCTCTTTGTGCAGCTCAATGCCTCAGGATTAACAGTTCAATAAGACTGGAGCCTAAAAACTAATGGGTAAAATAAACATCCCAATTACACACTGATGATGTCTCGCAATGAGACCCCCTTTCTTTCCCACTGACACTTTCCCACTGCTGTAGAGGAGTTTATGAAAAGTTTTGCGTAATTGAGCGTCAGAAGCTTCCCACAGCCTTGTCCGTGTTTTTCTCGCGGAGTGTCAGTAGACTGGGAGAGGAAAGTGAGTGGTAAAATGAGCGCACCTGAATGCTCCAGCTGTCGCTGTCTCTACTCTTTCATCAGGCTCTAAGCAGCCAGTGCTAAGATTTTTAAAACCTGCGTTTCAAAGCCTGCAAACTTTCCTCCTCTTCAGTGGCAGTCCACTTAAGAATATACGGAGGCTTACGGGGGGATAATTCTCCGCGAGGTGTTTGAGGTGAGATAACCAATTACACATGATCACTTTTGACTCTTCTAATCTCCTGCCCGTACCGCAGGATTTCACTCATATGAACCTCTGAACCTCGTCCATCTCAAATCACACCTCTCTGCCTTTGTTATTCTAATATTATCTACTTGACTTCAGCGCTTCGCTCAAAGACCGAAATACCATCCCAATGGGCAAAAGTACCTTTTGTTCCAAGACAAATTCTGACCCTTGCCACAGACTATTAGAGCAGCCTTTCAGCCATACAGTAATGCACGACAGAAAGGTAATCTTCATTCCATTTCAACACAGGATTTTTTTTTTCAAACAGATAAATCAATCAGTTTAACTTTTGACAGAATAAGCGCATTTGAAATGTCACAGTCTAGGCTATGGGAAAGAAATCAAGCCTTCATTCCAATGGTGTTGATATAATATAATTATTTATATTTAGTTCTAAACTCAGCAGATACATAATCACTGTTGTTGTGGATAGAAAATAAGAATAGATTAATTGATAATGAAGCATTTTACATCAAACAACTTTGAATGACATTGTCTGTAACTGACAAAAAATGTCCCAAAGTTTAGCAAAATCTAGCAAAACACCCAACACTTTTGAGGTTAAGATTAGGATCTGGGATTAATGTTAGGACCAAGGTTAGGCTTGAAGATAGAGGCAGCTTGAGAGTTAGCACAAATGTCATTCGTGTATAATGTAATTGTTAAAATGAAGTAAGAGAAGAGAATGTTCTGGCCTTGTTTTTCAAATACCTGGTGTTGTAAGGTCAAATCTTTATCGTCAATTTAGTACGTCAAATTCAGAAGATACATATTTACTGTTGTTTTTGGACAGTAAATAAGGAGTTAGACAGTGCAATCCCTGGTTCCCATCATCTTATGAAGAAATCTTTCAAGAAATGTTGCGATAAACACACCACATCACACAACTTTGGATGGCATTGGTTAAATCTCAAAAACTGACTCATGCTGAAATTCCAAAGATATTCCTGCATTTAATCCTTTTCAGCCTGAGCAGAACATTAAATTCTTCCCCAATATTCCAAATTCCAAAAACATATATACAAAACTGTGCTTGGATACAGACAGGTTTCATGCTTATATATTGATAATATATGGATCGCTTATTTTTTTTAACCAAACCATCACTTTCTAATATTAAAGTGGAACAGACAGGTACATATAGGTATACATTTTAACCATTCATGATGATAAAAAGGTTTCTAACCTCAGTGAATAAGCCAGTTATTTTCTTGGAGGTCAACCTAAAAATATGATGGTTTCTTTTCTTATGCAGTGAAACGACTGGCCCATGCTATTTCACTAAGCTTCCCAATAATAACTGACCTGGTTATGTCAAGATGGAACATAGATTAGGCCCCTTTTCCCAGTTTGAAAGGATTAGTAGATATTTTAAGTCAAAGGTAAATGAAGTATCTACAGAGAAGATACTTCTCTGTATAGATAGAGTGTACTCTCCCAATATGTATAACTGTAGTTTGTGCTAAAGTTGAATAAATATGTTTCTAATGAAGTGATGCAGGAATAGACTAGTGGCCCTAGTCACCTCACACTCGTTTTAACTGTTGGCAATGAAATTCACAGTATTGCTTTGTTCAATGCACCTTTTCAGGACATATTGTTGACTATTGTTATTATTTCCATGCTATTTTCAACTGTTGTGGTTCGCCTTTTCATCTCCCTCTCCAGCTGTCTTTCCCTCCCACTCTTTACCATACACTCTGTATGGATACACTCTCTGCGCTTATTGACTTTGTAAGTATCAAGGCTTGAGCCAACCCACGTCTAAGCATCTAACTGCTGCTTTTGCAGTGTCCCAGGATATCCCTCTCGGTCTTCTCACATCCTACACTTGTGAGAAGTGGAAGAGAAAAAAAAGAACAAAAGATGGAACCATATTTGTCTTTCAACCTCCAGCCTTGATATTGTTGTATCTGTCTTTCTCAGAATGTTAAGGCATCTGTTTCACTTGTCTGTAACTATCAGAGCCATTCAGATTTTATATTACATTACGTATAAATATATGAATATCCTAAAATATATGTATTAAAGTATGCTCTCGGACAGGTCTCCCGCAGGCCACATAGCAGTCATAACCAGTGTTACACAGCCGGGCCAGGAAAACAAATGAAAGTTTTAAATACTACTCATGAATCATCTGTTTAGTTGATCACACACAAGCCACGCCAACAATACATAATGTCCAATTCAAACCAGACTGCAGGCTGCGCTGGGAAAAAAATAAAATCCACCTCAACACTTTCCCATTACATTCACTCCACACACCCTCACTTGACTCCAGACGTTTTCTTTTATTTTTCTGTTTAAAATAGGAAAGATAAGAAAGTGTATAAATCTGCACCTTTTCCATCTGAAAGTGAATGTTGTGCATCTTTAAAACTCATTTATATGGTATATAACTCTACTCTAAGGACCTTTAGTGCCCAAAATGTACCCAGACCATTTATTCCTGACAGTGCTTTTTATAAGGTGCCAACATGGAATTCAACTGTCTACCTAACAATCCATGCAAAACTGAACAAGAAATAATGTTACATGCTAGCAATGCAACATGAAGAACTCTTTTGACACTCAAAAAGTTTGTACGTTTTGACAATTTGACAACAAGTATGTGAGTCTTGACTTCTGGCAATGTAACAAATTAGTCAGTTACTGATGATATTAATTAAATGCCTATAAATGCAAGGGGCTTCATTAAACAGATTAGCACCTCCTCTTGGTCTGACAACACCAAGCTGTAGCCTTTTCTGTGTTCTACATATGCTAGCAGCTGAAAACATATTTTAGATCATTAAAACTTTTGACATTTTGTTTACATTTAATTATAAACAGTAGTAAGCAAATTAAATACAGATGTTATTGAGTTATATTGGGGCTTAGCATGTTCCTGGGGGGGGACATGGGCCCTTGTGCCCCTTTGCAACGTCACTGAGAACAGACTGATAGAAGTGCTATGAAATTACAATCATGTTACATTAATATATATTAAACAAATATTTTTTTTGCCACATCATGACATGTTAAGCTTTTCAAGAACAAGGTTTTCTCCCAGTAATATCAGTTATGTTAGATTTATGTAAGAACATAATTTTTTTTATGTTTTATGTTTATGTAGCCTTTAGCTTCATGCTGTATAATATAGACTATACTAGATCAGAAAAGCTTTCAGTTGCCCTGTTTCGTGTGATTCTATGTTTCTGAACAGTTGTTTGTATGTTGAAGATGTACGTACCTCATGTCCAGGCCGTCAGACACTTGCATCTTCAGGCTTCTCCTCATGTTTCCATTTCACAATTGGCGGTGCAGAGTTAGCACTATTCAGTGACACTTTGAAAAATCCGTCTCTCATTTGTGGTAAAGTGGATTCAGATGTTTGGCCCCGACTCAAAGAGACTCTCAGACTCGGGTGCAATTATTTTTTCAGAGAATATGAGGCACTGATCTTCTGCACTGTGGCATTTCTCAATAGAAGCTGTGGTCATTAGATCACAATTTGAGCCAAGGCTGACAAACTCAAATGCCCTGCAGTGCTGATTTTAGGGCCAACATATCAGACCTGAACATTTCTTTTGAGTAACCCCACTTACTTAAGTGGTTTAAGTGAACTGCCCTGTGGAAGGTCTCTGTGTTTGTTTCATTTACTGCCATTTCAGCTACAAAATTACTACATTAACACATACCAGTCAAATTAACTAATACTATTATTTCCCCCCATAAATACATACACGGTTTGTAACACGGATGGTGGTTTAGATTAAAATATATTAGACATCATTCAGTCTGCTCCAGATCATTTGTGGGCGGCTGGGTGGCCTTGTGGTTAAGGAATCGGCCCTGCGACCAGAAAGTCCGGGTTCGATCCCCAAGACCGCTAGGCACCGCCGAGGTACCCTGAGCAAGGTACCGTC
>JBBPDH010000001.1:40801052-40818190 GCA_037974565.1 Clupeocharax schoutedeni | reverse complement strand
ATCAAGTTGGTCAATGAGTTCTTTGGCTCTAGTGATGTGTCTTCAGTCTGATTTAATGTATTTTTCTAAGTATCTAACTGCCTGTAGTAAAATGTTGTTGTTGAATACTGGGTTAATCTCTTTGAATGATATGGATTGTTAAAGATATCAATGAAAAACTGACAAAAATTTTGGGTCACAGCGACTGATTTTGCCAGATCAGGTTACATATGCTTCATAAGAAGCCTGCATTTACTCCATTTCTGTGATTACAGTAATATTACAGTATTATTAGCGTCCGTACGGTACGTTGTATTATGTTAACGTCAAAGTAATGGCAGTGATGTAGCAGCTCTTCATAGATCCTTGGAGCTTGAAACACCAACATCTGAAGCTTAGAACTGTTTATAACTGCTCATATTGTAGTTTAAAATTATTATTATTATTATCATCATCACCACCATCATCATCATCATCATCATCAACACCATGTTCTTCTACTCTTGTTATTCTTATTGTTTTTACTTGTTTTATTTGAGAAGCCTGATGCTTGGTTGCCATTTTAATTTCCACTTACTTTTTGGATAAGTTGTTCAATATAAATCTTCAAGTTCATTATTTACCACAGTAGGAAATAATACCTAAATAGAAATCAGTAGAAAGGTTCTTCTCACTCAGGAGGAGTATGATATACTGTTCATGTGTAGCCTGAAGCAACGCATGCTTCTCTGTCGGAGAGCTAATGATGACCTTATCTTATTAAACTGTATGGTCTTTATGGTGTGTGCATGTGTGTGTGTGGCGAGCAGAGGTATGCAGTTCTTTCTCCCTGACACCACAGAGAATGACTCCTGCTCCAACTTCAGAAAGATTCCACAGCAAGGTTTTAATTATGCAGTGAGTTAAACTTGGCTGGAGTTCCAGGATCCTTATTGAACTCCATAAATCTGCAGCGATGACAGTATCGTCCCCAGTGCCCCACACAAACACAGCTACATCCTCCAACCTCCCAGTGTTTTAGAACCCAGTGTTAGTCCTGTCCTGACTGTACCACACATTCTCTATCTGTCTCTCTCTCCCTTTGTCTCTCTTTCTGTCTCTCTCCAACTCTCTCTCTCTCTTTCTTTCAATCTCTCTCTCTTCCCCATCTCTTTCTCTGACACTCTCTCTGTCTCTGTGTCTCTCCCTCTGTCCATCTCTCTTTCTCTGTCTCTGTCTCTGACTCTCTATCTCTTTCTCTGACTTTCTCTCTATCTCTCTCTCTCTGACTTTCTCTCTATCTCTCTCTCTCTCTCTCTCTCTCTCTCTCTGTGTGTCTCTGTCTCTGTCTCTCTGTCTCTTTCTCCCCCCAAACACATACATGCACACTACAAGTTCGTTTATTTTCCGTAGTATGTGGGTTCTGCACATGTTCCACATATATCATATATGTGTAAGTGCCTACATGTAACAGTACATGTAAATGCGCTCCAAACGCCTGGGATGATCAGAGAAAACCAGTATAGCAATTTGAGGGAAAAGTAGCAATTTGAGCGAACTGCTGAAATATTTTCATGAGCTTTAGAATTTCTCAGTATTTGCTGCAGCGTCTTTTTGATTTAATGGCACTCTTAATGTTCACACTGTACAGGAGCCTTTAATGAACAGATCAAGTCAAGCTGAGTGTAATTTGAACATGCGCTTCAATAGATTAAAAACTAACCCCTTTGTACAGAAATTAACCTGAAAATTAACCTCAGGAGCTGAAAAATGGAGAATCGTGATGCTTTTGCAAATGTGCTTTAAAAGCTGGTTCTGTGTGTTAAATGTGTTTTGGTCATCATTGGTTGAATGTTCGGCATTCTGACTGGCTGAGACATGTTTGTAAAATACTGCATATACAAATACAAACTGAAATCACACAGAACACAAACATCACATTTCTTTTCGTACACTGTACTGTTTAATATTACCTTCTTAATCTTCTGTGCGATTACTTCATTCTTTATTTTCGTCTCTGTGCATGCTTGTGCACATTAATATGGTTAAACTGTCTCTGTGCATGTTCTTGCCCACTGTCTGATGGAGCTGCCGTAACCAGCTCTGCCGTGGGCCAGATATTTCACCCCAAGATCCTGAAGGCTCTGCGATTGTGGAAGAGAGCTGGTCACAGAACATTATGTTAAATGCTGTGATTTTAAGAGCTTTTCATTAATATTTCCATCATGGCGGATGTGAGACCACACTGCATTGCTAAAGCCAGGCTCGGCACGCATGTTAATAATGTCCCTTTTCACACCGCTCTTTAACAGGATTATGTTTTTTGTATCTCAGGAAAAGCTCAGGTCTTTTTTGCGCCTCCATCCAGGCCTCCATTAGCATACTTATGAACTTTCGCACCCTCTTAATTTCTAAATTAAACACCTGTATTTGTTACCAGCAGTAGAAGTGAGGTGTTCCGCAAAAGTGCGAGAGCATTACCAACGGTGCTAATCACGAGTGGGCCGCTATCCTGGGCTCTCTGCAGGCTAGCATCCTGAGTTCCAGGCCAAACCCTTCTCACCTCCACCACCCCTCCAGTCACCTGCCGTTTAGAGCCGCGAGAACACCCCCCCCCATGGCGTGCACACACGCACACACACAGACAAAGAGCTCCAAAAGTGAGAAAATTATCAGATTCATCTCTAGTCTCCACAGGAATGCTTTAAAGCACATTAAATCTTGCTAATTAAATAAAGGGGTCAGCAAAAAAAAAAAAAAGAAGGAACAACAACCAACTGCTTTATATAAACCTTTGAGTGAAGATCAGTTAACCCTTTCCATCCAAGTTAACCCTTAAAACAAACATATATATAAAAAAAACATATATAAAGTATATAAATATATATTTCATATATATATATACATATATAAAATATTTCTCAGGCTCGTGAAGAGGAATTGATGGGACATTTGTGATGTTTAGTATGATTTGAATCTGATGAAATTATCATGCTCTTATGTAAAGTCCTGTCATGTTTTTGTCATATTTTGTTCAGAGGTGCAAACTCAAACCTGTTGAAGAAGGATGTACCTTTAAAGAAGAGTTCATTTACTGTATAACTATGGTCGCAGTACATTTTTTACTCTAATAATTGTTATATGATTTGATGGAGAATTATGGGGGGGGGGGGGTGCCATTCCCCTTGTTAGCCTGCCATCATAACTACTGCTTAAACCTTAGTACTTACTTGCTAATTTACATTTCATTCCAGGTTGTCCCTGAATGGCTAATAGTTACAAACAAGTATTATTAACCTAGTGTGTAAGTTACTGTACCGGTTTGGACACATCTACACGAGGAAATTTGAGAAAAAAGTAAAGAGGTAACAAATACTAAGAAAGAGATAACAACTTTGAAATAGTGTAAACATGTCATAATCTAAAAAGTGTTTTAACCTCCCAACCCCCCCCCCCCCCCCTTTAAACTTGATGCAGCTTTTCATACTCTTGGAATTCTCTGGAGAAGCTGCATAAAAAGCCACCTCTTTATGCTAAATATGTTACACGTACTGAGCACTTGCTGACTGAGTATGTATGTATCTATATCTATGTGCTAGATCAACTTCACTATTTATAATTGGGTCAAGATCAAATTGCAAGCATTTAAACATAAGCGTTTAGATCAAAACAGATTATTTTAAATGATTTTAGATTATGAGAACTTTATTCGGTCAAGACACGCCAACTTTTGACTAGTAGTGATTTTTTGTTGAGCATGAACTCGTGTGGACCCACATATATTTCTTGCTGTTTAAGAGATTAAGAAAATGTCTCAAATTGGGAAGAGAGACAAATGACTGCAGATTGGACCTTCAAAAAGTTTTGAGTCTCAAAGTCAGAGAAAAAAATCCTCCTATATCAACACTGCCTCCCAGGTGTGGGTGAATGTAAATTAGACTTGGCTGTGATTCGAAGTAAAACACAAATATATTGGACACACTCTTGTTTGCTTGTTTATCGCCTTTGCCTGCTTTTTTGTGCATAGAAAGGCAGCATCATTGGCAGGGAGGAGGATTAGCTGTGAGTGAGATGAGCGATTTTGGTCCATATGTAAAGCGTTTGGCGCTGCTGCACCTGCTCTGCCAGGCTTTGTCATGCGCCCTGAGCTGGGCTCAATGTGGGCATAATGGAAGGTACACATTCAGAAGACAAGGTACATTTCTGAGGCTTTAATGGCAAGCATGGTGCAGCAAACCCTGAAATGTGATAGAAGAGGCGCATGAAAGGCATCCTCTGCCTCTTAAGACTGTGATTTAAGGGAGGAGATGGGGATAGAGAGCGGCATTAACTCCATTTAGCACACAAAGTGCTTTTTACACTGGATGGTTCACGTGCTTTTGCAATGAGAGACTGTTTCTGATTTTCTTTTTTAGCTTTTGTTGTTATGCATTCACTGTTTTTTTACATGTGTTGTGGTTATTGAAGCATATCATAACCATCATATCAAAACCTCATAAGTCATAAGTTTGTTTGTTTTTGCTATCTTTTAAACCATTTAAAAACGGCATGTGTTTATACAAATTGTGAACACTGTTTCTGTCCAAAGCTGCTGGGAATAACATCATATTACATTAAGTGACATATAAAGTTAAGAACATGATTCCTTTTTCCCATGAATATGAGCGTATAAGGAATATGAGGTTTTGTCATGACAGTTACTAAATATGTTATGTACACGAACAACAAAGATGCAAAGGTGTTTAATCCAATCTCGAATTCCAGGGAAAGCTTTCAAAACGGGGCCTATAAGATCAACAGCCCTTAATCACGTCCCAGTGTGAGTGGCTTTTAAATGATGAGAAACAATGAGAAGATTTCACCACAATATGCCCATACGTGAACAAACGGCATCAGAAACGGATTCACACACGCCCATTCGAGCAAGCGTGCTAATTAATCTTCAATCAAACAGCCCGTGTTTGGATTGAAATGTCAGGGACAGATTTACCAGGTGCCCCTGTGCAAGCGTGCAGTTTTTGCTGGAGAGTGGCTGTGTTAGTGACTGGGGCTTGGCCTGCTTTCTAAGCCCTGCCCGCTCCGCCGCTAATCTGATCCTGGCGGAGGAATGTGGGATTTGGCAAGCGTGCGGCCATAAATAAAGAGAGAGGGGGCTACACAAAAGAATGTGTTAATTACTAATTATACAGAGAAAGGGAGCAGACCAAGCAAATGAGAGCTGGAAGGCTAAATGGAGATGTCTGCGCCCGAGCTGCACTGTTACTGCCACTAAACGCAAAACAGAAATCAAACGCCGCAATCAGTCAAACCATTAAGAATGTTTTCCCTCCATGACTGTTGCGAAAAAAATTCCCTCTTATGATGATATGCCAGGCTGGAGACGCTAACGCCCCCCACCTTCACACCCCCAAACCCCCTTCTCGAAAGGCCAAGCAAGCGAGACGGGGACGGGAAATATTTCCACACTGCTTTAACCTTCGCTTAAGACTGGCCTCAGCACACTCAAACATTAAGATAACCTGATTCAATCTCATTATCTTTCTCCTTTTTCTGTTAAATATTTCATAACCCCCCCCCCAAAAAAAAAAAATAGCACAAAGCTGTCCGCGCATTAAATGAATGTCACCAGCGAGTCTCTTATGAAGTTTCAGCTTATACAGTAGTGCATAAGCAAGCATTCAGCTATTATTCCTAATACGAAAACGTGGTATTAAAAAATAATGTGTTGTTTTCTTACTGTGTGGCCTATTAATGGAGTGGGGGGAGGAAGAAGTGGGAGAGAATTAAAGTTTAAGCAGTTAGTGACACCCGCTGAAATTTAGGATCGCCTCTTTATAAAAAAAAAAAAAGGGCGGAAGGAATGAAATAATAGATTTGTGGCTGGCATCTTGCCTGCCTGCAACTTCCTGGGCTGATCATTAAAGCTGGCATCTCCAGGTCGCTGGGAAACATTCACGGCCCCTCAGAGTAATGCCTGCTTCTGCATCTGTCCCGGCTGCCTGTCTCCTGAGCCTTCCCTCACTGATGTTAAAAGAAATCTTTATTGTCAGTCACATATCCTATTCACTTTGTTCACCTGCGCTGACAGTCCTAGGCTGTGTGTGTGTGTGTGTGTGTGTGTGTGTGTGTGTGTGTGTGTGTGTGAATGGGAGAGGTTTGCCTGTATGTTTGTATGCTGGGGTGTGTGTGTGTGTGTGTGTGCATGTGTGCGTATACTCCACCCCCCAACATTGGCATCTCTGAGTTTCTAAATGCTTCCTCATTAGTTTAAATCTGTTTGAAATCTCCAAGTGAGAGGTTGATAATGAAGTGAAGCAGTGGCCCTCTCTTAAAGCCATGACAGGTGGGGAGACGGAGCCTTCAGCTCTGTAGGAATAGGGGGAGGACGATTGGGGGGGGGGGTATGTAGGGTGTTGTTGGTTTGTTGGTTTACAGCCACAGGGTGGTGGACTTCTCAGTGTTTTCTCAGCCGCTCCAAACAAACGCATCCTAACACCGCCACTGCTTCTTTCACCACTTCCCTTCATCTGTGTCCATGCAGCACTTTGGCATAAGGCACTGACAGTTTGCTGAATTATTTAGCTAGCCGGTGCTGGTGTTTGCGCTGGTGTTTATTATGCAGCCGGTGTCTGTTAATGAGGTCAATAATTTGAGGCTGACTCCCATACTTCATGCACCTAATGAGACTGTGCCAGTGCTTAGGCATGGGAAAGATAGAAGGACAGCAGTTTTACTCAGGAAGGAAAAAAAGGAAGAAGAGCAGTAAACTTCAGCAGACTCCATGACTAACCCTTCATTTTAATTATAACTCTGCAAACTTTCAGTCCACACTACACCTGTGTTTATAAGCAGACAAAAATAGGGGTATTTTATCATGACTTGAATATAATAAAAATGTTAGATTTTAGTTAGTTTAGTGGATTTACACAAAAAAAACACAATCATTTTTGCACTCTCAAACTCTCAAAGACATCTAAACATTTAAATGTAATTACCGTCTAACTACGATGTAATTGTTGTAATAAGGCTGCAATCTTACTTAATTAGTCTTTCTAAACAACAGTAATAACTCAACACCTCTAAGGGATAATACTAATAACACATAAATTAATAACTTAACCTACTTATTGTAACTCTCCTGTAATCGTACTCTTAATAACTTACATTAAATTGGTAGTAGTTACTGAGCAACAAGCCTTAATTACTAACTCATCAATAAGCATAAAGTAAATTAAAGAAGCTCATATGAACCCTAATATTAATACCTTATAGTTCAGCAGTTAATTGTCTTCTATAAATATCTTTCCTTTACGAACACAGTGATTGTAATAAATGTTTGGTTGAGTGCATGTAGGCTAATCAGTGTGAGCAGTGAGAGTCATATCTTTCCCAGGCTGCAGTGCAGTGTTAAAACTTTCATAGCGGGTTTTAATTAAATGATTTACTTCGTTTTATCCCCTTGCATATCCTCCACAGGCGTGAGAAGTTGAACTCCCCTCATTTTGCCGTTCAGACGATGAAGCAGAGGGGAAAACATCTTTAGATTGTTGACGACTAAGTAAATCAGCCTCCTCGCCACAGAGACGGGTGACAAACCAAATTTGCGGGATGCAATCGGTTTTAAGTCTTGTGACCTCGCATCCGGGAGCAGATAAAGGCGGGCGTGTGACGGAGAGAAACGGAGGAGAGATTTAAACTGCTAATCACGCTCGCAAATTCAAACTCTGGCATCTCGGTTATCTCTCACTTTTCCAGGGGGAGAGATAAGAGTTTATGCTCAGAAGGATTGATTATCTCACAAATAAACAAATATGGACTCCTTGTCTATTAAACCATGACCAGATCTGGTTTGGAAGAAGTTTGGAGAAAAAAAAAAAAAAAGAAACGAAAAAAAAAAGATACATATTAACTTTGCAGGTGCAAGAGGACAATGATTCTCTGATTAAAAAAGCGAGGCCCCTCCTCACTCCCCCCTCCTGAGCAGAGCTGTGGAGAGGAGGAGAAACATCAACAATTCTGAAGCCCTTTGCATTTACTATTCCTGTTCCAGACTGGCTGAAATCCAGCTCACATCATTTTGTATCAAAATCACTCTGTAATTTCCAAAAAATCAATTAAAATGCATAAAAGACAATAATGAGGAAATGTATAGATTTTTTTTACTCTCTCTCACACACACACACACACACATACACACCCATGCACAGACACACACACACACATACAGGGAGAGAGGAGGAGATATGTTGACTTTTAACAGAGGGGGCAAGCTAATTTTTTGCTTCAGTGACTAGAAATCTGAACATGTCACATAATTCAAATCTGAATGAATACAGGTGTGCACAAACACGGCTGTGCAGAGCTACAGCAATGGCGTTCATCTGCTGAGTTGGACAATAGGAAAACAAGGTTTTAACACATAGTAAAGAACAGCCGATGGTCTAATGTGCAGAGGAATTTAACCCCAAACCCATGGAACATAGATGAAGCCTAAGATTTAATTTGATCGTTTATTATTTTTCATTTAGAGTAAAATGAGTCCACTCTGATACAGGTCAGTGCTATCAGGACACCTGGCCCCTCTTGGAGGATCTCTCTTTCTGCAGTCCAGTGATTCTCTCTGAAATGCTTTGAATCCCAAGTCAATTTCATTGAGAGTATTGTGCTGTTGTGGAGGGATCCACTCTTTAGCACAACCATTTTAACACTACAATGTTTATCATCAAATATTTCTGTTATTTCATTGTAATTTGATGATGATTTCTTGAAAAATTAAAATGTTTATTCACCATTAACACAAACATAAAGAAAACCATCTCATATTTTAAGATGTTGATAAGAAATCAAATCATTTTGCTAAAAAAAAGTGTTATAAGAGGTGGATTGTGCACAAATTTTCAAGTTTTCAAGCAAAAATGTGAAAATGGAGAACATTTGTGTTTGAGGTTTAAATCTCAAGTCTAAATCTAACCTTGATGGACGGTATTATTTTAAAGTAATTTTCTCTGTTTTGACTCCGCCACCCAATTTTATCCCAACTGATTTTGGAGCATTTCTGTTGGTCTGTTTGTCATGAAATTCACACAGTGTAAAGGGAAGCTGAGGTTTTGAAACGTTGCAAACAATTGACAGGTTTTTATTATGACAGTTGCTATGTGTAAAAAAATAAATAAACATGCAAACAAATAAATAAATAAGTAGAGATTTCTCATTTTGCAGAGCCTCTAGTGCTCACATAATACCTCCCCTCTTCAGCCCGTTCACATCTTATGCAAAGCGACTTACAACAGAAGGCCGATGCCAAGCAGCATCAGCTTTCTCCCGCACTGGAGAAAAGGAGCAATATTAAAAAAAGGCCCCTGATGGATGCCACAATAGTTCTGCCTTTCATTATCACCCCGCCGCCTGTGTCACGTCCCGACATAGCCTTCGTTGTGCATGCATAGTAAATGACTATTTACCTGCCAATGCCTTTGATAAGTAAGTCTTGTCAGTGGTGGCCCTGCTGCCCCTTTGCTCCCCCGCTTGTGTCCCACTCCCTTAACATTACCCCCCACCCCAGCCCTGGACCACTGCTTTTTTCCTCTCTGTCACTCTTTCTCTTCTTTTGCCCCACAATCACACACTGATGAGCTCGCGTTCATCTCCACCGGCCAGCTGCTCAGTGAGAATTTGTAAGATTACATTTTCCACAGGTGCCATTCTCTAAGGGTTTATCAAGAAAGTTTCTTTGATTGCTTCCTCCTTTCTCTTATTTTTTTTTTCTTTTTCCATTTCCTCCTGCCCCCCACCACTCCTCCTGCTTGTGTCTCTGTTCTTCCTCCCTCATCTTCCTCTGGTTCTTTATCCCCTCTGCCGCTTGTCGCCGTCTACCCGCTGGGGTTTTGTATTGCGGTCGCTCTGTTTATGCAATCCCTTGTTTTGAAGTGACAGGCCGGGATAGATATGCAATATTAAAGAGGGGCCTTATGAATTTTTGACATCTAATTAGTTAGCTTCCCCAGTTAACATATCGAGGCTCATGAGGGCAGGGCTATCAGAGAAGGCCCTTGTGGAGTGTCGGCAGTAGGGTCCCTGCCATTTCTAATGTATTCTTCTCTAATGCAAGTCGTAATCATTGCTCTAAGGTTAATTAATGGCCCTTGCTGGCCGGCATTTTCACAGATCAGCCCTGTAGAACCACTGGTGCACCAATTAGGCCTTTTATTCCCCTCTGCTCTCTCTTTAAATGTCTTCAAAGTCCAGGGAACATGTAATAAAGGATGAAATCTGTGACACTGTTGAAGTTCACACATGACACAAAGCCCAAAGTTCAGGATATTCTAACCCCAAAGCACCAACAAGGCTTTGTGTGATCCAAGTTTGCGTCATCAACAAGTGCAATACTCATAAGTAAACCAAATGAAGCAGGAATACATAAGGGAGCATGTGCTTTTGTCCTCTCTGTAAAAATGATTTTTTTGCATGCGCTAGTCACAAACAGTAGGGGTGCACACTTTGAAGTAAAGATGTTACTCATGCAGCCCCCATTCCTGTCCCAGTGTGCCACCCACCACCCCACCCCCACAACGCCCAGTTCTTGTACGAATCTCCCCGTCCTTTGTTAACATTTGATTCCCAAAGGTGCACCTGACTACAATAGGCCTCAGTGCCTTCTCTTTAATAGTCAAGCATATGTAGAGTGCAGAGGAGAACACAATGGGGAAGCGGCCTCGGCGGGGCGTGTAATCAGACACTGATAGAGGAGGAACTGGAGATGTACAGATAAGATGAGAATCTCCCCATTTCCTTTCATCTACACATCTGTCTCCACATCCACGTCCCAATCGTGCCATCTTAATCACTGCAAATACCTGCTTATTCCCACTCCTATAGGGACTTAGACTGACACTTTGAGACACAAATAAAATGCTGGCACAGTTGTGGCTATAAGGGAAAATGTTAATAACAATAAACCAGTTTTAAAAACACCACTTTAAAAGATGAAAAGCACTTAAGCTGACGCTAGAGCTCAGTGTGAGAGTGTGCCACACCTCCATAAAAAGTGATGAAAATTATAAAAAATGATTAATCTCTTAAAACTGAGATGCCTTTTCATTGCCTATGGATTAATGTCATTCTGTGATATCACTTAAGGTGTCTGTTATACACATTTTAATCCCAACCATGTTTGAGATTTGCATACTATGTTGTCTTGGGTGTATATGGTGTTCCCACTTCCACCTAGCCATTAGAATAACCCATCATTCCTCACTGATTTTTTTGGTGAAACATTTCTTTTATTTTTATTTTTTACATGTAATTTAATAGCTTTTAAAATGAATATTTTCATTTTCATTTGTCCATTTTTTAATTATTTACTTCTGATTGTAGCTGACACTGCACTGACATACCTCAATAGCGCAGATATATGTGCACAATTTTAATTGACACATATGTTCACCAGGATTTACCAAAGATCTGTAGTTGTTTTTACAGGGTTATAATGACTGTTCAGTTAATATTTTAAATACAAAATGTATAAGGCCTTTATAACTTTTGACTTATAAGCTTTGACACCTTGACACCATATACAGACACCTCTGTATATACAATGTTCTTGAGCGCTTCTAGGCTGAAACTTCAATATTACCTGGAAAACTGTCGCTATGTGACCTGAATTAGTAAAAACAGCCTCAACAAATGGTTGATGGTATCAAGTAAATGCAAACTGCCTTCAGACCAGTCTCAATGAAGAAGCCCTTTGTTTATTTTCAGATACTGAACTGGTCAGCTACATAGGCTTACAAGCAATTGTACTTAATCATAGGCTATTAAATAATAATGAAAATCTCTTTACATGTCAGATACATTTCATAGGATTTGGCTGAATCAAGTTACGATAATCCCGCTCTGAAGTGAACCAACAAGTCTGGGTGTTTTTGGCTGTTTCAGAGAGCTTTCCAGAACAAAGCATGTAACTCTTGACATGCCGTGATCTGGACAACTGACAGTAAGCCGTTCATCTCTGCTGCTTCTGAGCTAGCAGGACAAATAAACTGCAGCTTAGAAGCTCCGAACAGACCACCAAAATCACCCATACTGACAGCTCTGGCACCAGAATGATCAATTAACTGATTATTCCAGTGAGGGCCTTGATTCGATAATCAGCACAGCTATTAATCACTTTTTATCTGCTAATCAGAGGCTCCTTATTCATTATGCGGAACATATCAGGAGAGAAGTCAGCCTAGGCCATGTTTTCAATCAGGCCTCTTTCCCTTAGATCCTGTGGTAGGTAGCATGGTACAATTATATGATAGGAAGCCGCACACACGTTACTGAGCTCTCCATGCTATGATGGATGGTACTCAGGCAGGAAGGGCAGCATACACGTGAATAAAGTAAATCTGCATGACCGAAAAGACAACAAAGGTGCATGGAACAGGAGAAAAGAAGAGAAAAGCAAAGAAAAAGAAAAGAAATTACATATTTCATATTCAAGAGACATGCTGTACAGTCATCTTTGGGAGGGAAAAAAAACGTCTATGAAGTGGTTCTGAATAGGACTGGAGCAGAAAGTCTCTCTGATAGCATTTGATGTAGTGAATCTGAAATCATCTTCCTCTTCCTAAATGTTCACCTCATTTTCTGAGCCTGCCTCTCCTGACATAAATGCTTTTCGTTTATTTATTTATTTTTTTCATTTAGAGTCAATTGACCTGACAGAATGGTTAGCAATTAAGTGATTTTTGTAATGGTCCTAGGGTAATTTGCTTGGGCTTGTCAGCTGTATTTTATGAAGTTACCCCCACCCTTTCTCCCACTCGCTGGGGCATAATAGCTGATAATTTCAAAATCTTTATCCTCTGTTTCCCTCTCAATAAATTGAAATTACAGGAAGTTGTTGGAGAAGCTTAAATTTCCTCCTTTTTGTTCCATTCTTGCTATTTCGTAATTGACAGTAAAGGGAGGCTTTGTACTTAGGCAACCATAACATAATCAAGGCTAATGTGTAAACTCTGTCACTTGGTAAGCAAAGAAATGCAGTCTCCTGGGTTCGGCTAAAAATACAGGAAGTTTTCTGCATAGCTAATTGAGAATATCATTGCCTTGACATCTTTTTTTTTTTTCGTGGTTGGGTTTTTTTCCCCCTTACACTTCCTTACACTTCTTTAAATCTGTACACACAAACTGCGTGTGTAAAATTGGCGACATACCAGCTAAAACCTAATCTGAGGAAGGGACGCATCTTTCCTCATATAATGGCACACAATGGCTCTGTCTATTCTCATCTAATCAAATTACCGCCATGATGCATGCCCTGCTCCTTGTCATCATTAAGGATATAGCATGAAATACCTTTAGCTGTCGTCTAGCTGCCACTCCTCCATCACATAATGTTTTTCGGCTAATCATCTCAGCTTGTAATAACTCCAGCTGCACATCTGCTTGCCACCATAACACTTCACTAATTCTTCCCTCATTTCACCGTGCATCATTCGCTCCTAACACAATCAACATGTATTAGTTGGTAATGACTTAGTGGTTAAGAGCGAATAGATGTCAAGGGAGCCACTTTTTTCCTCCCTCAACTGGAGCTCCATCAGATGAATCAGGATGCGAGAGAGGAGAGAAGAGCCTTGTCAGTCATGTAAAATTTTCGCATGTCTGCCTTCAGAAAGTGAAGCTGGCACGACATAAATCCAGAGGGAGGGGACTCAAGCACAAGCAAACATTTGCCTTTCCCTACAATTAATGGTACAGGTCCTGTTTAAACACAGAGAGGTGCTATTTATCGGAAATATGAGCATTCGGCATCATGTTCAAGTGACAGTTACTAGTGTCTTCAAATGAATAATCAAAGATCAAGAGATTTCACTGGCAGTACATTATCTACTTCTCAGTCTTGTCTCTTGTTTTGGAGGATTACAATATGTTAGATTATGTCATACTGATGATGCATGAAAAAATGATCCATTGCATACCATGGGCATAAAAGAGTTATTTGACTTTTGAACATATCAGTGTCTCACTGGAGACTTTAATGTTCCTTTTGATTGTATTTAAGGCTGTTTTCATACCATACCTGCATTCAATAATGTGATATAAGGAATTCAAATCTTTTGCATTTCATTGTATACAATCTGTCACGGGAAACCAGGTGGACCGGCTCCCGTGATTTACCTCGGAGCAAACAGGGACAGGACAGGCAGGCATCCATAACTTCAGGTTCTTTTTTAAACAGAAATGAAACCTGGCTCGACGGCCGATACATGAAACAGAACTAGAGTAAGGCATGCGAAGCGAAATGAGGTGCAATGAGGTGATGGGCCGATGACCTGTGGTCCACACAGACAGAACTTAAATACAGACAATAATCAGTGAGAAACACAAAACAGGTGAAAACGTGACACGTGAACACAAAACAGACATGACAGTCAAAATAAAAGTCCCAAAAAACAAACACAAAACAGTGGCCCCTACCGTGACACTATTAAATCTTAGGAACATTTTTACTTGCTGTCATTGTTAAAAAACAATGCATATTGTGGGATGCTTATAAGGGTCGGAGCTGCACATACGTAGCATGCATCATACTAAAATCGCCACAGCTCTTAGAGTCAACCTGCAGCTCTGGAAAAAATAAGAGACCACTGCAAAAATGTTCAGTTTCTTAGGTTTTATCTTTTATAGGTGTTATAAGTATTGTAGAACTGCTGACAATATTTCACCTCATTTCCAAATATAAATATCTTCTTTATGGCATCTCTTGTTCATACTTCTAGTAGTGTTTTTTCCATCCAACTGGTCTCCAGCAGTGTTTTTTAAACTTTTCCTCATTAAATAAGATTTGGGTGATCACTAATCGGTACCTCATAAAGCAGATTAAGGTGTTTGTGGAGGTATTTAACAGACACGGGCATGGAATGGCTGTCATGCTCAGAGATGCTGATTTAAAATTAAACTGCAGAGGTCTCTTATTTTTTCCAGTGCTGTATATACTTTTCACACATGTGGCAACTTGGTTAGCTTACTGGACATTATCTAGCTAAAGCTCTAAACATTACCCAGGAGACACGAGTAACTGCATTTTTTGCACCACACTGTCATTTATGAGTCTTCAGCTCAGAAATGTTCTTAAAACCCAGAATATTTGTAACTTTCAGCCTCTAAACTAACACAGGTGATTGGGACTGATCGAGCAAGCGTTACTGGGTTTATGAAACTGAACATTCAGTTTGGCTTTGCTGTGCAGCAGATTTTTTTTGGTACCCGGGGGAAATTTTCTTTTTCATGAATGATATCGATGTAAAATGAAAACGTTCATGTGTTTTGCTGCTGGTGAATTAAAAATATAACAAATAAGTTGAGTCTTTGACCTCATAAAGGAATGAGACTGGAAGGGAAATTGGCAGTTCAGGTCAAATGGTGTAAGCAAGACTTAAACTACAGTTGTAATGAAACAAATAAAAATTAGACATAAATAAAGCATTTCTTGTTTGTGATTGCTAAAATCAAACTCGTGAATGTTGTCAGCATTTAAAAGTCATTCCTTGCTGAAGGCTGGGTTGAGGCAAACCTCCCAACACTAAAGCACCGAACGCCCTTGAGTCTTAACACCATAATACATTTATACTCACGTCTAAAGGCCAAACCTAGCTAAGGAGATGTTATTTCTGTCAGAAAGTTTAGCAGACATACCTGTCTCCCCCTCCTTTTCCATTCAAGTCTTCACCAACAACCTTCATGTGTTATCATTTTGCGTTTATTATCTCATATTAGGAAGCACCACCATGCTTACAGTTTTAATGGGTTTCCTTGCTGTGCTAAATTTGGTTTGAAATGGGATCCCCTAACAATCATATGCCTATTAAAGACACAACTGACACATACATTACCACAGATATGATCTTCTCTCTGGATAATTTTGATGAGAATTAGGATGAAACCCTAATTTGTGTAAATTGGACCATCCTATAACTACATTTTTAAGCATTATGACTCATCAGCTGAACAGAATGAGGACAAAAATGAAAAGTTTAATTGAGATGATCATTCTTGCAAATGTGTTGTATGGGTGAAATTTTGTCCATCTTCTGTTTTATGCACAATCAAATCAGATTGATCCCAAATTCTGAAATAACCTGAATTTAACCAAACTATGAGAAATGACGATGACTATATTAAAATATTCTGCATACAAAATGCAGATGTAATACAGTACATACAGTGGAGCCAAATGGTGGTATTTTTATTATTATTATTATTATTATTATTATTGTTATTATTTAATTGTTCCCTGTGGTTGTTTCTTAAGACAATAACAAGGAACATTTTCATTTTTGATTCAGTGAAAACTGATCAGATGACAGGCTGATGACCGTGTGAAACGCTAAGTGTATGTATGGGTGGAAATATTAAAGCTGCAGACATTCTGCAGTGTTTTTGTGTGAAATCAGGGGAGAGGAAGACAAAGAGATTTAGTCACACTTAACTTGCAATTGCGGCTCCCACAACGACACTCCTTTGCCCAGACACCTTTTTCATACACGAGTGAACCATTCATATTCCATCTGTTCCAGCTCGCACTCTTTGGGGAGGCTGTCAATCTGAGGGAGTCATGTGATGTGGGATGGGGGGGTCGAGGGGAGGGGGAAATGTCCTGCTGTTACGCAGATCAACACCCCTACGTGGCTCCTGGGACACTTCCCTAGCACTCACACAGCCATAGGTAGAGGTAGAGACAGAGAGAGAGAGAGAGAAAGAGACAGAGAGAGAGAGAGAGAGCGGGAGGCATAAAGGCAGGGCAGTATTGAATGCTGCTGTTTCCGCCGCTGCTGCATGACCGCGAGACTGAGCAAGGCGACACATCTGTCACAGTATTAACTTTCTGTTCCCCTGGACCCGCGAGTCAGCCTCTGTGTTTTCTACATGTACTCTCACAATATCAGATGGAACACAAAAGCCGCCTATTGTGGCGCTGAAGAACACCTGTCACCAGCACTAAGCCCTCAGATGGGTTACCTTTTATAAGAGTCGGGCTATAACAGTACAACACTCAACAACTGCAGAAAATGTACTTGTTAAAGGGAATCACAACATGTCCTTTTTTTAATGTACATAATAAGTTGTCAGGATGGGCCCATTATTTATATATATATATATATATATATCTATATATATATACCGTACATATA
>JBBPDH010000001.1:40790066-40800952 GCA_037974565.1 Clupeocharax schoutedeni | reverse complement strand
AGGGAATCCCAACATTTCTTTTTTTTCATGTACATAATCGTTTGTCAGGAGGGGACCATTATCTATATATATATATATATATATATATATATATATATATACAGTACATAGATTATTTACTATTCCAAACAATCAGTGAGCTTACATGTGCCTGATGAGCATTTAAATGCAATTGTTAAATAGTGTAACATTGTTTTTTATTTTTACTATTTCATGGACATTTATGCGATGAATGCTTTAAAAATTTAGGCAAAAATCTTACATTAAAAGTGATAATGTAAACCCATCGAAAACCGATCACTGTGAATGATAAACATATTGACTAGATTTAAAACGATTTCACTTGCCATGGTTTTTACAGTAATAGGAAAACAGTTATTCCTCGTCATTTGCTTTTATTTGTTCATAGAGTCAATCTCTTGACTTCTAGGCTTAATATTTTGTATTTAACCCTTTATATTTGAAGGGCCTGTAAAATTAGAACACTTGTGGTTTTTATAAAGAACATTTTACTGGTTCAATGGCACAAGTTTTGTACATGAGGTGTATAAAAACCAATGAATACTTTCCTGGAACTTTCCTGGAGTCATTGACAGCTTATTTTTTAGATAAAATTCATTTACAGAGAAGTCCAAAGTGGTTCCTAATAATACAACTTATAACTAAATACTTTATCCTGTTCTTACAATTCAAATCCAACAAGCCAGGGTACTATTCACTAGCTACTGTTACATTATCTAGTTTTCCTATTCTTTTGTAACTATCATAAATGTAGTTATTAAAGTGAAGAATGTGTGTGTCCTTATATGGACCCTTTATGAGGTTACCAGTGGCCATTCTCTATCAGTAATGGTCCATTATTAATAAAGCTAACTCTCTTGTGCCATTATGGCCACTTCACGCCACTCCTGCCATTTCTCGCAAATCACTTACTGCGTCCCTGGATGACCTAATACAATGTACCACAGGTGTAATTTGACCATGGGTCTGGACCTGAGGGACGTTTTTGCACCCCTCTCTCAGGAACAGATCATTTCTGGCCCGAAAACTGACCCATGAGCACGGCTTGCAATATGGTGCTGATTAAAGAGAGCGTTAACTAAAATAGCCCTTCAAGTCCCAGTGGATGTCCTTGGTGCCACCATTATTGCCACTGTTGCTCTTGTTGTTTTGGAAACCTCTCTCACTTTCTCTCTCTCTCTCTCTCTCTCTCTCTCTCTCTTTCTCTCTCTCTTTCTCTCTCTCTTTCTCTGGCCTGCAGGGCATTAAGATGCCCATGAATTAATGAAGAACACAGAGGTAATTAAAAGTGGTAGTGACGAGCTCCTCTGGGCTTTTTTTCGAGGGACTGCAGGTTGCTACGTGTGCTACGGGCTTGATTGGCCTGCTGGGCAAATGGGGCACATTGCAGCGAGGCCTCACCTGTGGCACAGGAACACACAGGAACCCCTCCCAGGGCTGTCCCTAGGCAGCCAGGTCATGGGGCCTGGTCTAAACAACCCCTGTGGACCAGCGGGGAGAAAAAACAAGAGCAGGATGCAGGGAGCGGTGGGAGCACTTCCCCGGATTATTGCACCATGCTGGCCTGTTTACCCTGAGCCATGATGGACAGCTAACATCCAGTGCTTGCCCTTTTATCGGATTTATCACTCGCAGGCCAGTAAAACACAAACTCTTTAGGTCTTCCTTCCAACCACAGAGAGTTTGCAATACATAGCATTGCTTAATGTATTCTTTTATAGAGTCCCTGCATTTATGCCACCATGATACCTTCACTAAGTCATAAATGTTAGAAGAACATCACATACCCTCTTGAGGTAATAGGTCTGTTGGAAGGAATTCTTTCATTTACCCTGTAACAACATTTTATTTCATATAATTTTGGACCATTTATGTTCATTTATCTGAAATAACTGTGTGCACAAACGTAGTTGCAAAAGACACTTCAGTGAGACTGCAGAGTACATTTAAAGCTAAACCAGGCAAAAAAAACCAGGCAGAAAATGTCATTACTGGTAAAGTCTCTACACATAAAGATGGTTCTCAGTTTAAATGTTTGGTTCTAGGAAAACCTTGGTGTAGTTTGTTTGGATATATCATCATATATGTTTTAAAGATGGTTCCCTTGTTTACCTTAACCTACTTCATCAATGTATTAACAAATATCTCATGGTCTTTATAAGCCATCTTTATTGTCACTGAAGCTGGTTTTAATCTTTAACCGTACCAAGCACTAATCTTAACCCTACACCTGGCCTTAATACTAACCCTAACCCTTACTCAGCTCCTAATACTAACCCTCACTGTAACACTACCGGGGGATCAATAAACGTTAACTGGTGCACATCATCATGTGATAGTCCTTTACATTTGAAAAAGATCTTCCCACTCATATATCTCATTTAATAAAATATATGAATAAAACTTCTCTGAAATGTCCTTTGAGGAACCAAATATGGTTCCGTTATGGCATCACTTCACATGTTTGAGTGCATTTATATTTAAGAATAGAATGAATAGAGTGAAAATGTGCATAAAGCTGATTTGCAGATGCCCCTAGTCCCCTGAGTGTGTGGAGCTACAGGTGTGGAGGCTGCAGTGGGGTTTTAGAGTCGGAGGCCAGGGGAGTGTGTAGAGTGTGTAGGGACGAAGCAGGACGTTACTGCCCTGCACTCCAGAGACTGCGCTTTTGTTTATTTGGCCCACGGCTGCAGTCTATATAATCACCTGTATAAACGTTGAGCTCCCAGTTGAGCCCACCACGCTCTTCAGTCCACGCGATGCCTCAGTGGAAATCTTCCCCATGAGATGCAGCATGTGTGTGCACGTGTGTATGTGCATGGCGAGCAGGGAGCTGGAGCTTTTGTCATCCGTTGCAGAGGGAATTGTGCAGTTTAGACAATCGTTGTTTGGCTGCCACTGAGATCCTCACCAGCTCCCTCCATCTGCCCATACTTACCACTCTCTTTTTTTCTCTGCTTCAGAGAGTCTTATCCCACTGTAGACTTCAGTTCAGAAAGTTTATAGGCTAAACAAAGCGCTGTGGCACCATGGGAAGGATGAGCAAGTTGAAACACGCCCAGGGTCTGTGAACATTCACCTTTCACACACTGCCTGTCAAAATGAAGGTAGTTCACTTAGCTTTTCAATAATTAAAAAAAAAAAAGCTGGAGCTAAAATAACCAGATATGTGCTAATCCTCTGGGTATAATTAGCTCTTTATGTTCATCAAAGGTCCTCCTTGTTATGAAGAGCAGGTTTTGTCTACATAATGATTTGATTAATGATTTCCTTTTAGTAAAAAGCATATACTGAAACGTTTTTGACCCAAAAGTGGTTTAAGCACCTCAAGACATGATGGTTGTTGGCTTTTGCCTTTTTGTATCCCCAAAGCAAGGCTTTAACCAAGTATTCCTTTAGATTTGCAGGTTTTTGTTGATTTTTATTTTTGAAAAGAATTCAATGTAATGCAAGTGTTATTAAATTTTTGTAAAGCTTTATGTCCACAAACTTTTTTCCATTGGTGTTTTTTCCATTACCCAAGGGTGATTTCTTGAGTCAAATGACACATTACAAACAATTAACCCGCTAAATGATTCTAAGAGAACCCTTCAATTTGCATTGAATCATTACATTAAAGTAAAGTGGCCCCATATACTCAGACATGAACACACCACACAGTGTGAACAACGGCATTTAACCCATTCACCAAGTGAAGTAGTGGGATGTCACCAACAAGGGGTGCCCAGGGAGCAGTGTGTGGGTACCTCACTGATGCCAGTAGCAGTGCTCGGATTTGAACCCACAGCCTTCTGAATGCAGGGGTAACTCCCTAACCACTTGACTGTGTATGTTCTTCACACACATATATCTTTTAGAAAGTATGTAAATTCTATGATTCTTTAGGGAATCAAACGTAATTCTTCAATGGCTTTACTCCAAAAAACCCTTTTCGGTCTTTTCATTTTGTGTATGAACATATGGCTGGAAATGTGTGAGTTAGGTTGAAAAAAACAATCAGACTGGAGTTTTGGGGGACTAACAAAACTGCAGAGGTTTATTATTAAGGTTTCGCATGTTTAGGCTGAGAGAATGTGGGATGTGGGTGTGTGTTTAGAAGAAAAACAGAAAAACAAGACTATCCATCCCCAGCAGACTGGAATACCCCTGATCTTTGGATGCTTGGCTACGCCTGGACACGGAGTACAGAAATGCGCTGATTACGTGGAGAACAGGTGCGGCACCACCCCTCATGGGACTCCCTCACTGCCACTGACTTCTGTAGGGAAACTGTAGGAGTGTGTGTGTTTGTGTGTGTGTGTGTGTGGGGGGGGTATAGGGGTTCATGTCTGTTTGTGTTGCTGTGTGTGTGTATTTGTGTGTGTGTGGTGGAGGGTGTAGGGGATTTTGTGTATGTGTGTGTGTATTTCTGTGTGTATGTGTTTCTGTCTGTGCATGTGTGTGGATTTCTGTGTGTGTGTGTGTCTGTGTGTGTTTGTGTGTGTATCTGTGTGTGTGTGTGGTGGAGGTGATTTTGTGCGTGTGTGTATGAGTGTGTGTGTGTGTGTATGAGTGTGTGTGTGTGTGTTCTTCTGTCTGTGCGTGCGTGTGTGTGTGTGTTTCTGTCTGTGCATGTGTGTGTGTGTGTGTGTGTGTAGGGATGGAGATGGAGATGGTAAAGCAGGGCGCGAGAGCTCAGCTCATTAGAGAGCTTTTGCTTCTGCTAACTCACCTGCCCCATGGGACGGGGCTAATCATCACAAAGGGACCCAGCAGCAGTTAAAGCAGGATGCAGCATGCTTTATTTACTCACCCTACCCTTTCTCTCCTCCTTATGGCCAGCCTTATCTTTTTAGCAGCCCGTTTATCCTTTCTGGTTAAGACAAAACAAACAAAGCAGAAGATAAACAAGTGATTTTCTTGGTAACATTTTATTTTGCCCTTTATAATCAGGAATTTCAGGATGAGGCTATAGAAAGTGCATGTAGAAAAACGGTTTCATTTTCCACAGAGCAGCATTAGTAGCTTGTAGCTTTTTGTATTCACAGCAGTAGTTTGCTTAAATTGTTTTGGAATTCCCAATCAAATCAGATTTCTTCCAGTGGTAGTTTGATGCACTCTGGTAATCACATATTCAAATATGACAGGCTAATTGTAAAATGTGAATTAATTTCAGAAACCACTAACCATGCATTCATTATTTTGTTCATTCATTCATGCATTCACTCGTTCATTCACTCATCCAACCATTCATTCATTCCTCTAACCAATTTGTCATTGACTCACTCAGTGTTGCTCATGGAATCTCCACATCTCGAGAAATGTCTTGGATTGTAGCGTGTTTGTATCCTCATGTTCCTCTGAAACTCAGCGGTGAATGGGCCTTCATTTTCATTTCCAATTAAAAGTTAAAGAACTTCATTATGAAACTTCTACTTGCCTGTATCCAACCAAAACGACAAAATATGACTTATTAACTGATATGCATTCAGCCTTGCATATTTCAGTGCAGAAGATGAGAGCTGTTTTTTTTATCTGGAATATTTCTTGGTTCCTTTCCAAACTCATTGCCAGGTTGTTTCTTCATTTGAACTAATTTGAACCACACATCAAAACAAAACAATGCATCTGTGCATGTTTTCAGGAAGTCCTCCTTGCTTGAATTTTGATGGAGGTCATGAGTAAGGAACCAATAGCCATTAATTTTGCTACTCTTTTTCTAAGAGATTGTTTAAAGTCCTACACATTTGCGGGATTCAGATTCTAATTCAAATTTCAGTAAATGGCATTACTCTATAGAGAACCAGAGTTTTTAAACTATCATTGTACAATGACTTAATAAAGAGGTAATGACACATAATCACTTTGAATTCAGCACAAAGTGCCGGAGACATACTTTCCACTGAGTAAAAAGAGAATTTTACCCTATATTAAAAGACAATATGGACAAAATAATTGGGATACCTGACCATTACATCAACAGGGACTTTAATGACATTGTATTCAAATGCTTTAATATGGAGTTGGTCCCCCTTGGCAACTATAACAGCTTCCACTCTTCTTGGAAGGCTTTCCACAAGATTCTGGAGTTTCTGTCAGAATTTGTGCCCATTCATTCAGTAGAGCATTCATGAGGTCAGGTACTGACTTTGGATGAAATGGCCTGGCTCGCAATCTCCAATCCAGTTCATCCCAAAGGTGTTGGATGGGGTTGAGGTCAGGGCTCTGTGCAGATCAGTCAAGTTCTTTCAAACCAAACTCATCCAGCAATGTCTTTATGGACCTTGCTTTGTGCACTGGGGTACAATCATGCTGGAATAGAAAAGGATCGCGCCCATTTTAAACCTGTCTTGCTTTCTCTGTCGCTCTCTCTCTCGTGCGCGCACTCTCTCTGTGTCTCTCTCTCTCTCTCTCTCTCTCGCTCTCTCGCGTGCGTTCACTCTCTCTGTGCCTCTCTCTCTCTCGCTCTCGCGCTCACTCTCTCTGTGCCTCTCGCTCTCTGTGTCTCTGTCTCTCTCTCTCTCGTTGGTGCTATCATCTCTCTCTCTCTCTCTGTATCTCTCTTTCTCTCTGTCTCTCTCTCTCTTTCTCTCTCTCTTTCTCTCTCTTAATCTCTCTCTCTCTCACTCTCTCTTATTCTCTGTCTCTTTCTCATTCCTGACTTTTCCGTATTTAAACCTCGGGTTTATATTTACATTTTCTTTAAGGGTAATGTATCAAACTGAGTTCCAAATGAAATGAAAGTGATCTGGGAGAACATTTGGAGGCATATCTATGGTTTACACTATTAAAACAGGCATTGGGATCATTTTTTTTTTTGGGGGGGGGCATTTTAATCTAGATTAATCTAGATTAATCTCAAGATTACAATGAGATTAATCTAGATTTTAAAAAATTATCTAATAATATAGAAATAATAATGTAATTGATCATAATGTAACAGCTGTCTTACTATGTTTATGACTAACGCTTTTGAATCGGAGTCTGAATGATGGTCACTTTTCTTTAGATCTCTGGTGCTGGAAGCTGAAAGTACTGGTTATGTCAGTGCAGTTATATTAACATCTACTCGAATTTTGTGTTTCATGCATTAAATTTATATTGTATTTATTACTACTATTGTTTGTTTTCTTTGGACAAAAACAGTTCCAGTATTTTATACAATTATTTCTTCATGAAATCATATTTTGTATTATTGTAATAAAATTTGAAATGCCATTGCTTTCTGGAGTAATCATTTGTATAAGGACTTACTTTACATTTTACAATACAATCATATCTTACAATTTTTGTTTATAGTGACCCACTTCTGAAACCAGATCTATATGTTTGCTTAAAGGAATTTGCACTGGATTTCAGCATACATATGAAAGATTGCATGCATTTAAGGTTTGATATTAGGCTCTGTAATTACTGTACCAGAGTGACACTGAGCAATGTGGACATTGGGGTTCAAATGCCTTTTAAACCCATCCATGATAAGAGCTGACTGTAAGAGAGAAAACTTTCCTGCTGTTGGAGTTTCATGACAGTCACTTAAATGACTAAAACTCTATAAAATATTTCATATGACAGAACTGACAAAAGCGACGGCATACTCTTTTGTGTGGTCGGGTCTATTAAACATTTACAGTTTTTTGATGAAAGTTTTCAGATTTCAAATAAATGTCAGAGCAAATTTTCTAAACGCTCCAGACCAACTGGCTTCATTCCAAGTTGAGTTTGATATCATGCTCTATTATAATTGTCAGTAATATCACTTAGAATAGATGCCACTGAGTCCAGTCCACTTTTTCAGAGCTGCCATTTTTTATTACTCTCAGTCATGAAACTGATTGTGTGTTTGCGTCAATACACAAAAAAATAAGACTTTTTACAAAATCTCCATGCTTGTTTGGGTAAGATTTATATGTGGCATAAACAGTTCATTATAAAGGTATATACTGTATACAAGATACAAATGTCTTATGAACACATATTGTTTTTACGTATTTCTGTGTGTTTGCCTATTTTCAGCCTTACTTTTGTGGCAGGCCAGTACATTAAATACTGGTGATACATTTTAACTACTTTTTTTAAAACTTTTTTTTCTGCTAAATGTTGGTTCACTCTCTACAAAAACACATTCGAGACACTTTTGCTCAAAACTGTATGGCTGTGTGATCAAAAGTCATTGATATGACATTGTGTAAAGTGTATGTGTGATGTGCGGTGAGACGAAGAGATCACTTACAGGGACTGGATCTCAGCCTCTTCTGACCGGCAGTCTTCTCGCCAATTTACTGAACACACCACGCTTAATCCCGCTAGGCCCCCTGCGGCTGCAGATATACATTTAAGAGGATAATTAGGCACGTGCGTGGAGGCACTCTGCAGGACAGGAAGGGGGATGGCACACAGCGGCCAGAGGAAACCTCCACAGCTTCCACAACTGCCCGGCTGGAGCTGGCAAAGCCCTAGCCACCCTCAGAGCCTCGCAGGTGTCATCTGATTTATATCTGTTCATAAATGTTTAACCTTTATAGTTTTCATCCAAAGGAAAGGGCATCCCACCTCTCCTCCCAGCTCTGTTAATTGCGTATATGATTAGAGCATGCTGCTTGACTCGACAAGTCAGCCTCTCTTGTTCAGAACAGGAAGGCCAAAGGACGTAGCAGGAGAAGTGCCTTTGCATCGGTACTTTCCTCCTCGGAGAGGCGCACAAGTTGTCATCTCAAGCTGCATTACTTGACACGCATGCACTTTACTGTGCAGCACACCGCTTTTTTTCATATTGGATAATTCAATTAGTTAAAACAGAGGTGTAACACAACGCCACTCTTCTGTGATATGTACATCTATAGAAGGAAATTGAATTGTGGCCCAGGTAGTACAGAATTATGGGATTGTTTTGTATGTAAAATGAGGCTACGTTCAGGCCAGCAGTTAGACTTTCAGTTTAGGCCATAAACGTCTGTGAAAAAGGCAAGAAAAAACCCACTGCCATAATAACATATTATAGTAACATATACACTGAGGTTGCATATGGAAATGTCTTGGAAGACTAAAGAAAAATCTAAGGCTTGTACATGACAATACATACATTTTGTTAGAAACCTAAAACACAAAAACATATATTTGAACTCTTTCAGGGAAAAGGTTTGGCATTGAGCTGCCATGTTTTTTATTTCCAACGACTGAAATCTGGTTAGATTGCAGATTGCATATACTATCACAATCAGTTATAGTTTTCTCAAACAACTGGTCCCATCAGTTTAAGATTGGTTAATTCCTCTGTCATTTTCTAATGATTGTGTTGGTTAACCAGAAATAAGGCCTTCTGTCCAGTTCCTGAAAGATGAACCAATGAGAGAGCTCAGTTAGCTGTACAATACAATAGAAAGGAAGAATGGAAGAGAGAAAGAAAGAACGAAAGAAAGAAAAGAAAATCATTGACTAGTTTACCATTTTTGCCTGTATGTATCATTTCACCCTAAACCAAACAATAAAAAATGATCATTATTACAATGATTAAATACAAGTCTATTTTTAAACTTATCGCAAAGTGTCATGGGAAAAGTTACAGGTTGAATAGTACCTTGCTGTACCCTTCTGGTTTAGATCTGGTCAGTAGGGCACACAGTGCCTATTTGCATCCATATTCTATTTTTGAATGCATTATCTGTTCACACCAAATAATATAACTGTATGAAGTAACATCCCTAAACAAAATGTTCTGTTTCTGTTGGTCAATTCTAAATGAGAAGTGCCAGTAGACTGCCCTGTGTTATTTGGTAATAGAAACCTGAATGTGGAATTAAACAGAGACTGTAGTCATGAATTATCACTCCAGAGAGCTTAAAGAACAAGCAAACATCTTCCTTCTTTAAAGGAACCACTTTAATGGTGCCAGCACATTCACAGGCCTTCTATCAGATGTGAATATTAGGGAATAAATGATGTGGCCCACTTTAAAGTGTCATTTTCCAGAGTTTATTTCGGTTCTCTATTCTGGTTCCTTAAATGAGAGTTCAGGTCAGGTCATTGTAGCCTGAGGCCTAGCTACATGTAATCCTCCTGAATAATTGGGTCATTTACTCCTGCCTTGCCTTTTTCATGAGGTATAAGAAGGAAAAGAGAGAATGAGCTCAACAGGACAATGACAATCTTTGAGTATAGAACAAAATGTTAAATCTTTAGGACTGTGGCAGGACAATTTATTCTAAAATGACTAGATTAGTAAAAGGCTCTGTTAGCTGCACTGTTTGGAGTTTATAAATCATGTTATTAATAATTATTATTTACATATTTACACTATTATTATTATGTTGTTTTTTTTAAAGCTGTTTGGAGATTGATTAGTGGATCGTCTCGACAGGAACTAGCATCATTTGTCTTTAAAAGGAAGAGTAAAACAAGAGGACTGAACCTTTAGGATTCAATAATTATTGTTGTTGCTGATTAGCTATTCTTACATTCCAGATGTTGGGACACTGCTGTGAAAATTTGAATTGCATTCAGCCACAAGAGCTTTAGTGAGGTCAGATAAAATCCATGTTTTGCACACAGCCAATATGGCTGACCAAACTGTTAGCCAAACAGCTAGCAAAAAATCTAAGCAGTTGCACTCTTCCCCTTTCTGCCCCTCTCCCTCTTTCTCTGTGCCCTCCACCCCTCTGATGTCTCAGTTTTCTCTCTCTGGATGAGTTTTGGCCACAGGGCCCTGCTCTTCTATGTGAGATGGGTGCAGCGTTAACATGGTACTTACTCCCCTCTGCAGACTAGCACACACACACCGCTATCTCTTTGAAGGATGGAGACTAAAGATAGCATCAGAGAAACTCTATCAGCACGGGTCCAGATGTCTACTGCCACAGTGTCTTAATAACCCTGCCACAGCTCACCTA
>JBBPDH010000001.1:40769683-40782706 GCA_037974565.1 Clupeocharax schoutedeni | reverse complement strand
AGGGAGACTGTTCCCTGTAATTAGGGATTGGAAGTCGCTTTGGATAAAAGCGTCTGATAAATGCCGTAAATGTAAATCGGATAAATGCCGTAAATAATGTAAGAACCCTGACTTGTAAGAGTACAGACACTGAAATATATAGTGGGGGGCTGTAGTGCCCAAAAGGAAGCACAGGGTAAAGTAAATGAAGTGGCACTTGCGGGCGAGTCTAGACCAAAGAGTGAAGAATCCAGCACATCTGCCCACCATGCATCATAAAAATTCATTTTATGAGAAAACTCCAACTGCCACCACGACTGATTTGCCAAGAGGAAAAAAAACAGAATGCTTCCCCTTTCTTTGGCGTGCATTGCTCATTCTGTTTCAGCAGATTTAATTGCACATTTATGTCGATAAAAAGGAGGAAACATTAGTTTTGACTGCCTTTGTTGAGACAGTTAGTCAAATGTTGCACATGTGGAAAGGCATCCTTATTTAATCTAAAATCAAAAGTGACACCACCCGGTTCAGACTCAAGCTTACGTATGGCTTCGTTTCTGGACATTAACCCTAGTGCTAAACTGAAAAAAGGATTTTCAGTGGATAATCCCCACTGACAGAGTAATGTAGTTAGACGGTACGCTTAATCTGTGTGGGGAAAACCAGCTTGTGCTCCTAGAAAAAAGCTCAGTGCAAATGTACCATCTTCAGTAACCTCTGCAGTGAGGGGTGTTGATAAAAAGGGGAAGGGAGTGTTTAAAAGATTTCGATTGCGATTCATTAAGAGATAACTTTCAAACAGCATAGCTCCTCGTGTTCAATAGAGCATGTTTGGGAAAACATGTACCAAGTCTTTTTCAAAAGTTATGTATAGGTATTAATTACAATAAAGGCAATTTAGATCAAATTCATTACATTTATAAGAAGGGGAAAACGTTAGGATTCTGTAACAATTTAAACAAATGCTTCCAATAATGAAGAGAGTGTCAGAATGGCTGAGAAAGTTGCATTGCACTAGGAATAACATTAACATTCTGAAAGGGGTGAAGATTTTCTGGATGACTCACAAATTACTAGAAATATATTTTCACATGATATTATGTGTCATTGAATAATTTATTGGTGTTTAAATGTCATACGTTCGAAAATTGCATTTGTAATATTTGTTATACTACAATATATCATTATTTTTACAATTTAAATACAATATCATCTTGTTTTATTGTATTACTTAAATCAATGTGGCATGTGTTGTAGATCTATAAAATACTTCAGGTTCTCAAGCTTTTACCTTTCATGGTCAACAGCCAATGCCGCCTTTGGTGGACGGTGTGTTTAATTTTCAGCGATTACGCCCTTTAGAGTTCTGGGTGATAGACATTTGCAGTTTAAATTATGACCTTCGAGTTTCTCATGCTTCCCGAATTCATGGTGATCGTTTTCTGGCTCTCTCCGTGAATGTGGAGATGTGACAGTGTAACATATTTCCAGTACCTGAAATGAGCAGCTATTTCTGCCTACACTGAGGCGACTACAAATAAAGCTTGCTGCTTTATTCTTCCATTCGCTGCCTAATTAAAGGTGCACAGCTTCTGTTGAGTTGGGTTAGAGTCGGACCTTCAGCTCCGGCTTATTCAAATGGCAGTCCCTGAGGGACAAATCCAAACTTGGGTGAGCTCGCAAGCTGTTCTGCATCAGTACGGTAACACCTGCTATTACAAGTTCCGTCTGCCACTCAACCTGGTCCAACGGGGGGCGCAAGGACCACAACAACATTTGTACCTACAAAATTCCTGATTAGCATACCGTGGGGAATAAAGGACAGAGTTGGAAAAGAGAGCTGGAGGGAAGAAAAATAATGGCAAACGGTGCTCACACACTCTTGAAAGTAAAGCTGCCAAAAAGGGTACTTTGGAGCAATGGCACAGAAAAACCCCATTTTGCTTTTTTGTATGTTTGTATGTGTTAAGATTATTGTTAAGATTGTAGACAAACATGATCATTTACATTTTCTCACTGAATGTAATGATATAGGACTGTCAGTAAAGGACTTACGGGTGGCTATAATGACGGAAAATAATGGTGTTGCTACCTCATAATCTCAACATCACAACAGAACAACACCGTACAACATAAAAACTGACTGTATTTATCTGTGTCTTTGCAAAACCTATGTTTGATTAATTGAAAGTACTTTTATTACCTATTGTGCATAGAACAATTAGAATAAAATCATAGTAATAGGTAGTGCATTGAACTGCATTGTACTACAGCACAAAACCAAAGAAAAAACACTTTGGACCATTAACATGTAAAAAGCAAACTGATTGGGGTCAGTAGTAAAAATTGTGTAATTGTTTGAGTTTTCAATGAATCATTCTAATAAATAGCCTTAAAGAGATGCTGGTAAGGATGCAGAGAGAGACCAAAAATAAAGCTTAGGCATGAATTGAAGCTTTACAGTTCAGAGGGTATTCACTCACAGCCCTATTTTCTGACACGAATGCAGTAAACCTTCCAGTGTCAGTGTCTCAGAGGTGTAAGCACTTTTCTCCCTGAAGGACCCAAAAGCCACTGGTGCACACACGCAGAACTATGTGTCCTAATGATTGCCGTTAACAAACCCAGAATTCAGTCCAGGCCCACTGAGCTGTCAGCGCTTGAGGATGCGCAGCATACCTGAAATCACACAAGACCAATCCAGATTAATAAGAAAGCATCATGGGAAAGTCTGTTTAACAACACTTTCACGTTGGGGAAAATCATTTGTGCAAGAAATGAGTGTCAAAAACCTACATCTAAAATGTTATGGCTTGTTGTGCATTACAATCACAGAGTGAATAATTTGTCTGCCAATGTTTTTTGTTTTTTTTTGGCTTTGAATATCTATGGTGATGCAAATATGTCAGTCGAGTATAACACTTTACTCAAAAAGACCTCAACTATAAAACCAAATTGCTTTGGCTCTGGTTATCTCAACTTACATACTGAAAGCACTCCAGACAAGTCAAAAGACGTCGTTTATAAAGGATCAACACAATCAACATCAGTTGTTATACAGGCCATTTTAATGATGACTTTTCACCGCAAAAAGTGTCACAACTGCTGAGATTTTTTAGGAACAAGTCTTGTGGGTGCTGTGAGGCGTTATAAATACTGGTTTACAGTACAGTAAATAGTTACCACAAATTTTCAGCTATTTGTTTATTTGTGTAGAGAACAGAATGTCATATAGTTGCTATCGAAGAATACTCAACAGAACACCATTTAAGATCAGCGTGTGTTGATTAAGGCATGCAACTGATCAAATACATTTGAAAAGGCATGAAAAGAAAAGAAATAAATTAATAAACAAAGCTGCTTTCTGCCAAAATATTCTTTTACGAAGGACTACAGTTGACTGTAAGTACAAGTTAGTGTTGAGAGAGAGAGAGAGAAAGAGAGAGAGAAGCATACCTCACTACAGCAGCACCTGCTTTAGCAGCCTCACCAAGCCACTCACGCCTACCCTCGGGAACACACTGTGAATGGCGTCTCTGAGCCCAGTGTCATCTGGATGAGAAAACCTGGATCCTCTTCATCTAAATAAACGAGCGAGGGCCGAGGTGAGGGAGTGCAAAGTAGGGTAAACGTATGCAAATTTCCAAGCACATATGGACCTTCTGTGGCCGCGATAGGTCTCTTTTCCTTCTCTGGATTTCCACTCATTCTTCATGTATTCCCTTTCTCCAGACGTCATTAAAAGACACAGAGATAAAGTGAAGAGCATGGGGTGCTCCCCTCCCCTTCTCTCTCTGTTGTCCATTATGAGAATCAATCATCCCTTTCTAAATATGTTATTAATAAAGGCGTTAAGCCGCATATATATTTCATGCTGTTGGACGAGAGTCTCCCTCTCTTGTGATGCGGTTTAGGCTAGCGTTCATTCATAATTAATCCACATCACTGGGGATTGTGTATTACCAATCCCCTATGAGCTAAAACTTAACGCTGACCATGTTTTTCATCTACGCCCAAGTCAGAACGCCATAATAACCAGCAGTTTGAAGAGGGCTAGCCTTCAAAAAGCTCATTACTTTCACACAGCAAAGAAAGGAAAACACCAGAAATAAAGCATGAATGGCCAGGCTGAGGACAAATTAAATAATGGATAAGACTATACTACATGTACTATATGGACAAAACCATTACACAAACAGGAACTGCATTTAAATACATAGACTTTAATATGGAGTTGGTCCCCGCTTTGCTGCTATAACAGCTTCTACTCATCTTGGAAGGCTTTTCACGCAGTTTTGGAGTCTCTGAGAGAGTTTGTGCCCATTCATTCTGTAGAGTGTTTATGAGGTCACATACTTATGCTGGACAAGAAGGCCTCATTCACAGTCTCCGTTCCAGTTCATCCCAAAGGTGTTGGATGGGGTTGAGGTCAGGGTTCTGTGTGGGCTTGTCAATTTCTTCCACACTGAACTCGTCCAACCATGTATTTATGGAGCTTTCTTTGTGCACTGGGACACAGTCATGCTGGAATAGAAAAGGTTCTTCCCAAAACTGTGTCCACGAAGTTGGAAGGATGGCATTGTCCAAAATGCTGTGGTCTACCGACACATTAAAATTTATCTTAACTGGAAGTAAGTGGCCTAGCCCAAACCCTAAAAAGCAAGTATGTCCCAATACTTTTGTCCATATAGTGTAACATTTATGTGTGTTATAAAAAGGCTGGCTGTTTCGCACAGGTATATCCACCAAATACTATATAAAACCATCCACAGCTTTATCTTAAATAGGACTAATTACAGCTTAAAGCCGGAAAGAAGAGTTTGCTGACAAATGCACTAATTATTTTATCTACCAAATTTTCTAATTAACCTCACGTCAAACCACACACACACACACACAGTCATGCAGACAGACGAGGCCCTCAATAATGGTGTCAACAGATACCACATGTGAAAAGAATGAAAAGGTAAGAGAAAGATAGGACCAGGATGGGTTTTGTGAGGTATAAACATTGCACCATGATTAATTAGTTTTCTCTCTTTACGTTCTAATTTACCACTTTTGTTCGATATTTTACTGTAGTCAACTTAACATCTTCTGCCCTGAGGATGGTAACACGCTGTTAATCATGTTAATGACAGAAGAGGTCAGTCTATATATGTAAACCTATGTTAAAAAAGAAGTTCTGGAACCATTAGATATAATTATTACTGTCATTTTCTGACATAAATATAGTTACATCATTGGAAGATCGTTGCATAGATTAGTAATTAGATTACATTTACACTGAATATAGATTCTATGTCAAGAGTCTGCATTTCTGACACTGTAGCTTTGCTGTGCTGTCATGAACTGATAAACATGTAGGAAAAATGAAAAAGTTGTTCGTTTTCTTCTTTCCGCAAAACATAACTTTCAGAGCAGCAACTTTATTAACTCCAATCCCTAACAAAATATTTCCTCTTCTACGTTCAAGCATAACTATGAAATTGAAAGGTTTAAGAATTTGCCCACTTGCTTCAAATAGCATCTAACAAGAAGTCAGTACTTTACAATTCCAATGACATGCTTTTGTTACTGCCAGTTATAACTGCAAGCTCTTTAGAATCACTTTACTCTGTTTTATGTTGTTTTTAATTCAAAGGGTCTAGGCGCTGCACTGCTGTCGCTTGCATGTAACCACAGCATTATGCCTTTCAGTAGGACGTCTGATTTTAACTGCTGTACCGCCACACGCTACTTGTGCATGGCAGTAGTACATTCACAAACGTTCCAGTGAGTTTTTTTGATGCATGTGTGGAATTCTGAGTTGACTCACATTTTTACAGCCTTAATTGTTTAGTCTGTTGGTGGTTTCGAAGAGAAGGGGAAAAAAAGAGTTTGTTCCACAGGCCTGAATGTTAATTATGATGCTGGCAGAAGAACTGAAGGGCTTGCAGAGCGTTTAATGATAAATAGTGCAGATGTAGTTAAGACTTAGTCTAGCCTTCGTGTGCTGTCACTGGAGCTGGAATACAAGCCATTATTCCCAGACACCAAATGTTAGTGTGACTATAACATAAAACAGTTTCATCTTTTAAAGAGCCTACAACTTATTTTTCACTTATATGTGTAAATGTTGTTAAGTGTTCATCATGTCCTATTCAGTTTCCAGCCCATACAGTCATTATATAAAAACTAAACCTAAAAACTGCCTGTTTGGAAAACATGATTGTCACAAAATCAGGGCATTTACATCTACACCTACTTCTTCGGTCTACTGTCGTTGATCCTCTTCTGTTAATATTAAACGGATGTGTCTTGGACTGGTTTCTGAATGCCACACAAAATGGATCAACCAATGAAAAAGGGCTCATTTACAAAAATCTGTATTAATTTAATTCCTTAACTCTTATAGTCATGTGTGAACACACCACGGCACAGTAGACAGTATTAACTTCTTCCTCTGCATTTAACACTGGTATGGTGTTTGGGTCTGTGGGACCTGTTTTCATTTTTTATCAAAAGAAAAACGAGAAACATATTCATAAATGTGATCTAACAAAGGTAAAGGGCAAATATTAACTATATATGCTGTTCATTTGGCTTGTAATTGGGATGAAATAAACATATTTTTAGTATTTTAACATAATTGTTTGATTGTGCTGATTGGAAAACCCAGAAATGGAGTGGGTCCACCAGACCCACGAACACTGGCTGAATAACAAAAATATGAACACCATACCAAGGATAACCCGTTCACCAATTGAAGCAGGGGGCTGCCACCAACAGGGGAGCAGTGTGTGGGGCTGATACTTTGCTCAAGGGTACCTTAGCAGTGACACTAGCAGCTGGGATTCGAACCCACAACCTCCTGATTGCAGGGCCCTAACCAGTAGGCCATCCAGTTGCCCCTCAGTATTGTTTTTATTCTAAGGACATGTACACTGCCAGGAAAAAGATGGACCGTTCAGTACAAATACTGTTCCTGGGTTTGTACCATCAAGTGTATATTTTCAGTGGTTAGAAAATGTAACTGTAAAATATTCCATTGCATTCACATGTTATAAACTGCATTGGCTCCATATGTCATATCTAGATTCTAGGTTTTGTATTACTGGGTTTTTTTTACTGGACCGTAAGGAACATGTAGTATCTTTGTGGGTACACTTATGTTGTTTGTACTGTGTTCAGGTTTTCTGTCAATGTACTATCTAATGGCAGTGTAAATATAAATATAAAACCTAACAAACACTACAGATAACTTCAAGGAAACACCAAATGAAAGCAAATCTGATAGATGGGTGCTTAAATAACTTAAAAAGTGCTTAAAACAATCCAGATACTATTAGTGCCTCTGTGTTTTTTCAGTGTGCAGGAAGCAATGTATAGTGTTACTGGTGAGAGATATGTTTGAGGCTGGTGTAATGAAAAGAAGAGGATGAAGGTGTGAAGGGAAGCTCAGATGTAGCAGATATGTTTTAATGAATGCTGACATTTTCCATGTAGCCTAATCTGCAGTAATCCCTTCCTCTCCCAACAGGAAGGAGCTTTCCTGCCTTTATGCCTCTGTGCAGTGGTCACTATCCAACAGCTGATACCTCTATATCTAGTGGTAATTATGGTAAAACTCTACTGATGGGAAGTGTTTATAATGCCCCAAAAACATACAGAAACATTCATAAAGGCTTATTCCAGTAGGTGTTATCTGCCAGTTTCTCGGATTAACTGATCAAAGAGGTAGAATCAGAAAATGTTATTAATACCGGAGGAAATGTAATGACTGCAGAGACGCACAGAGACAAGAACGATATAAAATATAAAGTGTAAATAAATCTAAAATAAACATCTGTAGACAAACCTCAGTATGAAAATACACTATCTACAGAAATGCTGCATATAAATAAGCATTCTTTATAAAGTGACACAGCCAGATGTAATGAGGGTCATGTCAGCTTGGCAGAAAAGTCATTTTAATGACAGATTATATCTGCTTTAATAAGTATTTATCACTGTTCCTGTAGGCTCATGCCAGTTTTAATGTTAGACTGTTGTGTAATGAAGCACTACACCATTTCTAATGCCCTGAAAACAGAATGACCATTAATAAGAGGGGGTGTTTTCAGCCAGAATCTCTTTCCAATACCCCTCCAAAAAAAACCCCAAAATATAAATGTACCTGACATTTTGTTCACCTTTTGTCTACGTTCTGTACCAAAGCAGTGAAACTGTGATGAAAAGAAAATCAAACTAATAAATAAATAAATAAATAATGCATATTGAATGCATAAATAAGTACACAAATAAAGCAATAAAAATAAAGAACATGTTCTTTTCTTTCTTTTTCTTTAAAAAAAAAAAAACAAAAAACATTTTAATTTATTTATTTATCTCCTGCCTCCTGGTCTCCCATGGAAAAAAAAAAAACCTTCTTCAGCCCCTCTCTCCTCTCCTTTTGATGTGTTTGCCTTCACGGCTTCTGAGCACTCTCTAATTCCATCTGGCCACAACAGAGGCGGCGGAATGACGAGAAAAAGCATTTCCATATGTGCAAATTAGGAGGCTGCCTCCCCAAAACTTCCTCTGAAGTAGATAGCACGGCGGACGCCTGCCAAGTCCACTAATGGCAATCAAGGAGAGGGCTTTTATTGGCCTGTGTCTACCAAGCTGCAGCCCTTCATATGCATCTTATAATTCTAGTTACAACTCTGCTGTCTAGACAGGTAACAATAACTTCTTTTAAATGAATATTAATAATTAAAACATAATAACAACAACAACAATGAGGACAATATTAATACAAAATTGTAGTAGTATTGTTATTACTAGTAGAAGTATAGATATGTGTATAGATGTGAATCGTCAGGTCACAAAGCTGAAAAACGATGTGTAATTTTGTTAAATCTGTCTGTTTTTGTGGTGTACTGTGCACCATATGTCTACTGGTCTGCTGCTCTGCTGATTTGTTAGCATTTTAAAGCACCTCAGATTAATAAAAGTAATGGCACTCCGCATTAAGCCAAGAGTGCACAGATCCCGCTGCCTGCGGGAGAGCACTGCACTCAGGTAGCCTCCGGTTATTAATGTATAGATGGGACCTGGCACTCATCCACTCAGCAAATACTTGACATACTTCAACGGAGAGGAATTACTGCCAGAAATGCTAAACAAATGCAGAAAACTTTATAATGCCATTACACCATACTCTTTCTGTTATGCTTTAACACTAGAAGTTAAAATCTGTGGTTAGGTTGAAACTTTTGAAAACTTCATTATTTACATAATGATTAATAATAAATGGCAATAACACTTAACCCCCCTAACCTTTTCAGGGTGTTTACACCTTAAAACATCTTCTTTCAAGGTCGGTTTAATCATTTGCCATTCATCGCTTTTAAAAACATGCAGAGAAATTTTGTGGAAAGTGCAGATTATATGTGCTTGTAGGACAAAGGCGTTATACTTTATTCTGATTTTAACTGTGTGCATTGCCATTTTTATTACTGCTGTCCAGAGAGAGCACCAGGGACTGCATCTTCCACCCAAGTGGAGTAACATATAGTAATATGGTCATTGTTTCCAGCTGCACTGTGATTGTAGCCTTATTCATACAGCTTGTGGATTCTTGATACAGTAAAGGACCTCGAAGGGAATTGTAACATTCCACTTTGACATTGCTTTTGTTAGTTAACTGCTTGTTGATGTATCTATAGGTCTCCTGTGATGGTATTACTATAAAAGATCTATTTGAACTACGGGACTATAATCAATAATTCTAGCGATGCAATCTTGCAGCTGGGTTTCACCTTGGTCTCTTATATATGACTCAAATGGCCAAACTAGGAAAATTTGGTAATGCAATTTTGAAAACTGTATGTATGTAACATAATCAAGCATATGGTAAAGATGGGCAGAACAGTATCTTTGGGCCAATATTAATGTTCCAACATGCAGTAGGAACATTTGAGCATTTTAATTTAGTTTATAATCACGTGTGAACACACCACAGCACACAGTGTGGACAATGTGAAATTCGTTTTCTGCATTTAACCCATTCACCAAGGAAAGCAGGGGGCTGCTGCCAATGAGAGGCGTCCCAGGAGCAGTGTGTGGGAACAGTACCTTGCTCAAGGGTACCTCAGTGGTGACAGTAACAGTTGGGATTCGAAAACACAACCTTCTGATTGCAGCGCCAACGCCCTAACCACTAGGCCATCCAGCTGCCTTATATCTACAATACAGTGTCACAAGCAACATGTAGGACACATTCTTTATCTATTCCTTCATCTGCAACCTCACATCCTTGTGGTGCTCAGTCTCTTTATTGTTAGTTTTTGTTGCATTTTAATAAACAAAAATATTTTTTTCTTTAAAAAAAGGAGGGAAAATTGGTTGAATAAATCAACAGTTACGGATATCTGCAGTAAGCATTAACATTAAAAGAAACATCTTTAATGACTGTGATGAGTGTATTTACTAAAATATTACTATTCAGTACTACATGGCTGGGATGCATTGCAAATTAACGAACCAAAACCGTCGTATTCAAACTGTATTCATAAAAAAACAATATATATTTGAATGTATTCCCATGACTTTGTTACGACTAATAAATTACTCTTTCAGCCAAGGATATTGTGTCCGGTATAGTATTTTATTATTTTTTTTCTTGAATAGGCATACACTTTTATATTCAGGCTATATAACATTTAGCAATGCTAGATACAGGGCATCAGGGTTCAATGGCCTTTCACCAACGCATGCAGTGTTCATAGAGGAATCTGTGAAGTGTTTATATTCTTTTAGCCTTTGTTAACTATCCAGAGTTTAGTAACTGTCCGGCTATGGCTCGGCTGGCCACAGATGTTTAAGGATTGTCTCCCATTGCGCTCGTTTCAGAAAATATGGTTTTTGTTATTAGACATGATGGCAGCTATTGGCCATGATTACAGCAGTTATGCCTCCATGAGAGAAATAATCACAACACTTCACTCTGAACCCACACTGTGAATGTTCTGTCAGGTACAACAAACCGTAGCACAGCAGAAGTGTGACAATGTGGAGATATTTGCTTAACATGCGCATATGGCTCTCAAGACAAACTCCACAGCTTTAGAACCTTAGAACCTGCATACACACACACACACAGCGCATTTGTACTGTCCAGGTCCTCTCTGCTGCCATAAGTGGACACCATTCAGCCCTCATCCATTATTGATGATGGGCGAAGAGGCGGAGAGATCCTGTGTCTTTTGTGAAAGAAAAGGAATAACGGTTCAGGGTCAAAACCTCACATCTCTGAGAAGCTATTCTTTCTGGATGTTAAGCTAGTAAGCACTGCAGCTATTTTTGCATCAATCCAGAGAAAATGGTATTTGAATGTTCACCGAGTCCAGCACACATAATCTTCAGATGTGCTCATTTGAATACAGCAAGTTGCCCTTTACATCACAAATAAAACACTGGTGACCTTTTGGGGCTGCTTCATCTCTGTCTTTCTCTCCTCTCCCTCACGTAACAGCACATAAACACACACTCTCAGTTCTGCATGGACATACACACTCATCACTATTAAAAGATTTTCTTCCTGATGTGGCACACACAGTTTTTATGAGACATATTGATTGATTCAATTGATTTGTTAAAATGGAATCAATTTTTATCCAATTCAAATGGGTTCATCTGAAGATTTACTGTGTTTTACTGTTTGTGCCGCAACTATGAATATGACTGTTAGCAGTGATTACTGTGAGTAGTGTGAGCTGCATACTACACTAGCTTCACTAATTATTCGGGATTATTTGATGTTTCAATCTATTTATCTGCATTTTTGTATACTTGAATATACTATACTAAATGTACTATTCTAAAACTGTGTACATTATAATAAATTAACTTATTAATTAGATCTATAGACCTCCAAACAAGTTATTATGAGGTTTAGAGTTAGAACAACACAATTAGAACAGCACAGGTACTTAATCTCTGGACAGGTCAGATACTGTGATTTGAAGTGAAATGCCTGCTCACACTACCTTGAATAACATCTTGAAGTGTTGACCCTTATTGTACTTGGCATTGACATGTTGCTGTGTCACTGGTAAACGTTACCCACAACAAGAAGTGATATTCGCAATAATCTTATTCATTTGACCAGTGTGTATTCATGCTGCTTGGCTTCACACTTGTGTATACTCATATTTACTCTCATATGGCTCTCATGAACAGCCTTTCCCTTTGTGTTCATTTCCGAATGTCACCTTTGGTGTGTTGCTATTTAAAAATTCTTTTTTTTTTTCTTCTTTTTTTTTTGCAGTTGTATGCTGGCAAAGCTCATAGACAACTAAACATGAGAATTCACCCACAGTGGAAGAGAGGGAGGAAAAAATGTCACTTGATTGGTGACAAAAGATAACAAGAAGTGGCTGCAGGGTGCCTCTAAAAACTCTTGCTGTCTCAAAGTGGTGTGAATAGACCCCATCTGGTTTGCTCTCACATCCACACTCAAGATGGTGCCTCTCCACCATAATAGTATATAGATACGAGAGACAAAATATCTCTGCCAGGGTCCCTGGTGACTTAAATCAGTATGGGATCCCTCTAGAGCTGTGTCCATTGCTTGCCTGGCCAGAATTGCAGTACACTTCAAGTAGTCCAATTTAACGTGAGAAAACATGGGCCCTGCTCTAGCAGGAAGGCAGGGAAGGAGTCTCTGTCCATCTGTAGCTTCGGGGCCCATGGGGGCGGCCACGGGGGGATTTTTTTCCCCTTTTTTTGCGTAAGATTTGGACTGATTTATTTGTATTTGCAAATGAACTGTGCAAAGATAAAGCTGAATTGAGTGCTACAACAGAATTAGACAGGTTAGCCAAGCAGATTGCTGTAGCATGTTGTTGTTTCATGGCTTAAATGAGTCATGTATGTGATCCTGAGAGAAAATTCAGGCACGATACTTTTCTACTAATTCTGTCATGGAATTGATTCTCAAACTGTGTGTGTGTGTGTGTGTGTGTGTGTGTGTGTGTGTGTGTGTGTGTGTGTGTGTGTGTGTGTATGTGTGTGTGT
>JBBPDH010000001.1:40755048-40769583 GCA_037974565.1 Clupeocharax schoutedeni | reverse complement strand
TGTGTGTGTGTGTGTGTGTGTGTGTGTGTGTGTGTGTGTGTGTGTGTGCATGCACGTGTGTTTGCGTGTGTGAGTGTGTGTGTGTATGCTTTTTAATTAAGCCCTCCTAACCAATCATGGCTCATTGTGTTCATGGCGCCATACAATAGCCCTCAGATTGGCTTGATTATATATACAGGACAAAGAAAAATAGACCTGTGCATTGCAGCACGGAATGGCAGCAGCAGAGGAATCTGTTCTGGACGACAGCGGTGTTGATGATGATGAGGAGGATAGCTGACACTTGCCAGTCCCTAAACATGAAAATCACTCTCGCATTAACGTCCAATTGTCCATTAAGCTGAACAGGAAAGTCAAGTATATCTGTAACAATAACATGGTGATAACAAGGGCCTGGAGATGCTGGAAAAATACAGTTCAAAGATTAGGATAGTGAGGAAAGACACACTAATTGGAGCTAGATGAAGTTCCCATTTGTCGGCAATAAAAAGGAGTCACCAGATTCCAGAGTTTAGAAGCAGGCATGTTCCATCCAATTTGGAGATTTGTAAAGGAACCTCATTTAACCCTTCAAACCCTGGGATCAATCAGTTATTTAACATAACAAGTAATGATTGTAAAAGTGATGTGCATATAATGAGTAAGGGATCAATTTTGTGCACATATGTTTCTTGGATTAAATCTCACTTTACAGTTTACTCAGTCATCTCCATATTACCATGTAATCTGTGTATAGTGACCTTGAAGGTCTTCAGTCATCCAGGTCACTAAACTATGTAGTACTAAATCAAAATGAGTGGTCTTGTGGTATAATATTGAAGGCTTGAAGTCTGTTCACCTTGACCTATTACTACAGCACAATTCTGTGTAGCAGATGACCCGAGGACTATAAAACAAGTTTATTTGTTATTCATTTTGCTATAAATGAATTCAAATCAGTGAGTAAATAATGAACAAACAAAAGAAATTGTGTTGTATTCTAGCATACAACTATTCATCCGGCATTTCCTCTGCAGTCAGAAGTATAAATAAGGAGTTTGCTGCAATAACAACACATTAGAATGCAATGGGACTTTGATTGTATTCAGCCATGAGTGGAGACACGCATTGGTACTGGCCATTAGCTTTGGGTTACAAACATCATTCCATCTTAAAGGTATCTCAGCTCATCTCAAAGGTAATGGATGGTTCCACTTCTCAGCTCTGTAGCCTTCTGAGGTTGGGTATGGGGACTTTAGTATCAGGTGTCCTTGGGCCATTTCAGTGTCCTATTCCTCTGGAAATGCTGTTTTCTGGAAACATTGTGTGCAACTGAACACCTCTTGAATGAATACATCACTTGAGTGTACATGTCAGGTGTCTCTGAACACTTTTACCAAGATAGTTTAGCTGCCTTGTCAATAGTATTTTATAAACTTCATAAAACAGTTATGTTACAGTTACCAAGTGTCATTTCTGAGAATGAAATAGCCCCTGTCCATTTGTCTGTATTTTGCTATTCTAACTCCTGTCAGCTTTCTAATTTGAGAATAGAAGCGGCCACTGTTAGGGGTGGGTGTCTAGGGCCAAAGGCGCTGCGGGTCCAAATGCGCTGCTCTGAGTGAGTGAGAGAGATAGAGGGAGAGGAGAAGAAGTGTATGGCTGGCTCCTTGCACGGAGTGAGGTGTTAAACAAGTGAGAAATGTGGAGAGTAGCCGTCGCCTGGCCCGCCTCCACTCCTCCTACCCCCTCATATCTTCATCTGATGTGTCAATGCTCAGGCTGGCCTGGCAGGAGAGAGTGAGGAGAGGGTCACCAGAGATCACAGATGCCACCCTGTTTTCTTTCTCCCTCTCTCTCTCTCTCTCTCTCTCTCTCTTTCTCACTCTGTGGCTCCCTCTCTCTTCCTCTCCCACTTCATTAGTGAGTGCTGGAAGAAAGGCTGGACTTCTGACATCCACTATAAAGAGCTTTTGGACATGTGACTGAAGCCAAATAGACAAGTGTGTCCAAGAGAGTGCAGATATTGTTCCCGTTATGAAAACAAGTGCAAGCAGTTTTCCTGAGTACTGTGAACGAATTGTGCTCATACAAATACAGTGTCCTTCTTGAAATGCTTCATGCTTTGAGTGTTATGTGCTTTGAATGACAAATCTCTCCATGTGTATGTAAAAGTATGGGAAGAGTCTGGAATAAGAGAGTTTTCATCTTAATATCTAAAGAATAATATGTGTCCCTTAGAGTAAGCAGGATAGCATGTGTACTGACAGATATGCTCCAACATACAGTAACTGTCAGCACAGAACTGCATAAAACAATTGACGTGTAATTTCAGCCTGTGCCAAGTTAAATTAGATCTTAAATGTGTTCGTCATGGTTTGGTTCAGACTTGATGAGGCACAAATTTTAATAATAAAATAAGAGATACAGCCAGCAGAAACAAACTAAAAACTAAGAGCAAGGAGAAACAAAGCACAGCTAAGAACCGACAACTCCAGGCAGCAGGGCTAAACTTAAATACTCAGAAACGCAGGTACAGGGAATAAAGAAAGACAGGTGCAGGGGATAAAGAAATAAACAGCAAAAACGAAAAGGGATTCAATAATCCAGTGAACCAGAGCATGGATGTGGCTTCAACATTAAACCGCAGGTGTACATGGCAATAGTTTTGGAAAAAAATAGAAGAACATGCAATTTCAGGGTATAACGTCACATGATCACATATACAGTATGTGAAATGTATGAAATTTCAGATTTTTTTTTTTTGTTCTTAGGCAAGTGAGGCAGGCCCTCGGCAATATACCCCATCCTTTAAAGTTATAATTCTAATAATAGCACTGATGCCGTCTGGTCTGAAGGGATGAACTTAGTGCAGTTAATGAAAAATAATGTCTTTTAATGCCAGCTGTAAAGGGCAAAAAGTACAAGAGTTTAAAAGCTCAAGTCGACGTCTTCTGATTGTAGCCACACTGCCAAACATCAAAATGTAAAAAGTACACTTCATAGACTACATAAGGTGATGGTTTTTGAATGAAAAAGAGGTTCTTGTTTGAAGCTGCCATCTGTTTCCTTCATTACAAAGCATATTAATACCACAATATCTGAAGCTGAATTTGGTATAAAAAAGAGGGAAAACGAAAGAGAGCGACAGTTGTACTGGATGCACTTCAGTAAAGATTTCCTCGCAATGTAAATACTGCAATCCACAATTTGAGTATTTGTGGTCTGTTAATAAAAATAATATTCCATACCAGTTTATATTCCTTATACCTGCATTTAAAAATTCTTCAAAATGTGAAAGATTTTTTACCTGGCTAAACTGCAGTTGACCATATTTCATCGGTGTTCAATTTTCCCAGTTTTTATTGAAAGCTCTACAGTGCCTGTTGAGCTGATCTGGACGAGTTGAGGGTATTCTGCAATGAGATCATTTCCTCCACTTCTCTGACAAACGATGTTTTAGGGAAAAGCAGAGCTTCAGAGGTCACAGCCATTGACGTGTGAGTCAAAACAAGACAGAAAGGAGGGAGAAAAGGTAAGGATAAACATCCTGGCTGCTAATTACCACAGACCGACTGATACCCGGGAATCTGTACACCTTAGACAGTTAAGCTTTGATCAGTTGAAATCAGTTCTGCATCCTCCTCATACTCCACATCTAGGACTGGGCTGGACGAGACAATAAAGAAGAAGAAGAAGACGACAGAGAAGAACTCTTGAACAATGTGGCGTACCTGTGTGCATAAGGATAATTTCCGCTGTGGTCAGTGGGGATACTGGGGACATCGGATCAGTTTCATCCCCATGACAACTGTGAGCGCCAATCCACTCAGTCTGCCCTATTAACACATAGAATGCCCCCTCATGGAATAAATATGGTCTATACACCAACACCCCTGTTGACAAATATAATTACCACCCTTACCCTCCCAGTCCACAAAAACGATCAAAATCAAAGTCAAAGTGAACTTTATTGTCATTTCACTATATACAAGTATACAGGGAAACACAATTATACAGGGAAACGAAATGGCGAGAGCTCTGGATCAGCAGTGTATATACAAATACTTAGAAGAAATAAGATTTTGAATAATTTTTTTTTATTATTTAGAAATAATATAGACAGACAAGACAAAACATTGTGCAAGACAAACAGTGCAATCAGACAGTATATATCAGATCAGCATAGTCCCCACTGTTTTCTGTCTAAACTGATCCTCATGACTGTGTGTGGTTGCTAAAGGTTTTAGAACTCACTGTGCACTACGTAACATTGTACCTTATACCGGGTTCAAAGTATAGTCAAGATGGTATATTCGTATCTTTGTTTTTAGTGTTTATTTGTTTGAAGTGCAGCATTAACAAAGGACTGTGCTTGGGCTTGTTCTGTATTTTACACTCAGGCTTTTGTTTCTTTCTCTAGCTCTCGACATTCCTTTGTTTTTAGTATGGATAACCCTGCACACTCTACCTCTGCTCATACCTTTTCTTGTTCAATTGGATTGATATTAAACATACTTGTATATGCATCCAACACTCATGCCTGCCTTGTCACAGTGAACGGTTTCCTCTTAGTCTACTTTGCTCTTATTAGACGAGTCTTAGAGTATTCTCAGTCATGTTCTCTTGGTTAAATGTGCTGCAGTCGAGTTCTGAAAATCATCTTGTGATGAAGCACATGCTCACTTCTATCAGTTCCATCATTAAAAGAACAGAGAGAGAAATTTGCCATTTCCCTTCTGAAAGAGGCAGTGATCCCTGAGCACCAACTAGAGAGGACAAAAAATAAAACATCTACAAGGAACTGTCCTGCTTTAGCTTCACCACATACAAGAGCCCACAGTACAATTAAGCTCTACAAATACTAAGAGCTTGGTCGAAAAATTTGGTTCAGAAGGACTTTATTTGAAGGTCCAAGATTTGAATATTTGTAGCTTTTTTTTTTGCTTTCGTCATTTAACCTTTACCATGAACTTTATCTAGTAAAGTTCATGGTAAATGTATCTATTAAAACTTAGCAGTTGACGGTATCTAAGCTTTAGTAAATGGGTGAAAATCTACGTTCAGTGTTTGCAGTCCAGCTTAGTCACTGACTGACCTTCAAGTGTCGGTCGCAGAGGACATCCGCCAGACGAGGTCAGCTTTCAGAGGCTAGTGGCTGGAACTTGAACACAGAATGTTGCTTAGTAGCAAGAGACCCCCTGAGGGAGGCTCATATCAAACAGGGCTTCCCTCCTTTAGCCCCTCTGTGGCCTTCTCACGTTTTCTCCTTTGTAGATGCCTATTCTGACAAGCATATCACTCTAACCCATGTCCACATGCAGATTTCTGGTTGTTGTATGATATGTAAACGGGCACAATGACCCTCTCGGTCAATAAAGCACCTTCTGAGGAACAGTTTCAATATTTACAATATAACTTACATTACATTGTTTATTAAAGATTAAGAACGGTATTACCTAAGGGTCACTTCTTACATAAGTTAGAGAGTCATTCAAGGGAGTTTGGCCTCCACTTGCCTTTCAGAACGACACCTTTCAAAACAGCTCTTTTATGTTTTATATTCTAATGACAATCCTTCATAATAATTTGCGCAATTGTGGGATCAAATAACTGTATCCTTGGTGAGAACAACCTTTCTCATTTCTTTGCATATACCCTGTGATGAACCAGAGGGGAAAAATAATAGAGCATTTGAAGCAGTTCTCGGGCTTTCAGTATGGCTGTGGCTTTGAGGTATTATGGACAGCCCTGTGAAGTCGAGGGCCTCCACTTCAAGCCTGAAGCATGCCTTTTAGCATCAGCCTCACAAAAGATGACTCCGATGAATTTATTGGTAGACATTTCATGATTTCATAAGAATAATCACTTTTACTAATGTGTGGTGCTATCTATGCTTTCAAAGCAGATTTGGGAACGGTTTTATTGCCATTAGCAATAGACATATTTTAACTTCAGTACTGACTAGACTTCATTTCCAAAAAAAATCTCATATTCAGAAATATCAAATGAGATATGAATATGCTTTGCATTTTCAACGCCTAAAAATTCCAGGCTTATTACACCCTACGGCTTATTATTAAGTAACAATGCAAACTAACTGACTTATTCTCAGCTGATAGATCTGTGGAATAAACATTTAGACGTGCTAGGTACTAGTTATTCAAGAGGTCCAATAAATGCTGTCATCGCCTGCTAGCTTCCTTTGATTAAATCACTGCTGGTTTACTGGGCTATATGTTCAAAACAGTCACTTCATAATTGAGTGTAAAATGTTTATGTCCACTTAAAATACTAACAGTGACCCTGTGCAATTACTCATTCAAATGGCTCATTCCTAGCCATTGAAATCACAATACAGAACAAAGATGTATTAGTAGCTTTGTCTACTGTCTTGTTCTTTGTTTTAAATAGGTTGGGTATATAGATTTGGGTATAAATGTTTTTCTTTGTCACTCATATAACCTAAGAAAAACTGAGCAATAAGGAATTGATGTATTTTATGAAGTAAACCTGTTGTTTGTAAAACTTCAGTGCTTGAGAATACTACATGACTACAATACCTGAGGTTTCTGCACACTTACTCTGACTTATATAGTATATAGTTTTGTTATTTTATAAGAACTTACCAACATACATAAGACACAGTCACACTTTTACACTTTTACGGTTTAACTGGACCCGGCCTATGTTTCTCCTAACCATTTACATTTTTAAATCATTTACATTTTTCATATGGATTACGTCATATTCTAATTTGAATACTGTACCAGTGTTATTTCCCATGACACCTTTTGTTTTATTATACATTATGAATTTCTCCCGCTCCCTCTCCCCCGTCTCTCTCTCCTCTAATCCCTGAACCTACAACACGCTTATGAGCTGAAATATTTTATCAGGTGGAGGCCGCAGTCAAAGTTATCATTTTAATCTTATTTCAATAAAAAAAATAATCTCTCTTCTTCTGGGTTTGACAGCAGCTAATGGTTTTTCGTTATCGTAAAGGAAACTTTGAAGACTGTGACTGCAAAAAAAAAAAAAAATGCAAAGTGTGTCATATTTTTCAGCAGCTTACTCATGAAACATTAGCCACACAGTCTTCTGGTGAGACATGAAAGCACTCTCACAAGGAGTTTTTTTTTAACCTTTTTTATTTTATTTATTTATCTATTTTTGAGTGGATTTGTTTTTTAACATAGTCACCAGGGTTGTCAAAGTGAACCAGTTAATGAAGCTGTTGACATGAAAAAATGCCACGCTTTTTTAAATGTCATTAATTCATTTGGACCATTCAAACCAGCATAGTTGGGTAGGCTGAAGACCCGCTGCTCAAACACTGTGTGTTATTATAAAGGAATCCATGTGTGGAGTCCACTCATTCAAATACATCTTTTAAATGTTATTTTACAGCATTGAAAAGCCCAATTTCCCCCTCTAGAGCTTCCACTTGTACCAAGCTTTATTAATGACAGTGATGGGCTACACCTCAAAAAAGAGTTGAATCTATAATAGCAACGTAATTTGACAAAAAGTGTGATTTACATTCTAGTAATCAAATTTAATATCCAAATATACACCACTCAGCCACAGCTGCTGACAAGTCAATACCATTGATTATCTTGTTATAATAACACCCCTCAAGAGCTGAGATATATTAGGCAGCAAGTAAACAGTTAGTTATTTATGCGTATGTGTTGAAAGCAGAAAAAATGTTTTGGAAGTAAGGATCTGAGCTACTTTGACAGGAACTGATGTCTAGATGACTGGATCAGAAGTCTGGCAGGATGTGTCAGTACACACAGTGCAACACAACCTGTTGTGAATGGGGTTGAGGAGCCATGCTGATACCTGCCTGAGGCCAAAAGCAACCAAAATATCCTCATAAAAATCAGGAACGGACCCTGGGGCAATGGAAAAAGTTGGTCTGATTTCTTTTACATCCCGTGAATGACTAGGTGCATGTGTGTTGCTCACTTGCACAAGAGATGCCGCCAGGATGCATTATAATGCAGATTCAAGAAGGCAGAAGGAGTGTGATGCTCTGGGCAATCTTCAGCTGGCTTGAGGAACATGAAATGGCCTTGATTGGCTTCCAGATTCCATAGATCTCAATCTATTGTGGGATGTGCTGGATGTGCCCCCCACACACACACACACAACCTTGCAACTTTCAGGACTTACAGGATCTGCTGATAATGTGTAGGTGCTAAATACTACAGTATACCTTCTCAGGCCTTATTTATCTATTTACCTTTAAGCCTTTATCCAAAGCAAATTACATTCTTTAATTACAGGGGGCAGTCTCCCTGGAGCAACTTGGGGTTAAGGGTCTTCTTCCATACCCAGTGGTGATATGCTAAAGGTAGGATTGTAACCCCTGACCTCTTGAATCAAGTATCCCACTCACTACCCCTCAAAAATGAATGACCAAAATCATGCATCTTATGCGTTTCAGCAACATGAAGGGACCTACACAACATATGTAAGCTGGTGTTAATGTTATGATTGATAAACACATTGTTGTAAAGCTTCTCATGCCGTTCTGGTTCCTTGTTACGCTGCTACACATGCTACACTGGTGAAACTCACTTACTCAACTCCCCTCACTTAACCCTAACTAACAGACAACAAAAAAGTGCCGTTTTTGAATATGGGGTTTATTATTAGCTGAGTCTGTGCTTCATTATTCTGCAAAAATTCATATCTGCTGAACATAAGGGAGCGAAACAGTGGGGAATCAATCTTTTGTGGTTGGGCAGATAAACACAAGACACAATCGAGGGGAAGAAAAGAGACAGAAAGGAGAAGGGCCTGGTCCTGCAGTGATGGATAGCTGGAGTAAAAGTGTCAGGATGGTATTATGTAAATTAAGGAGGCATCCGAGCATCGCCTTGATGATTATGGGAGATGTGAGTGATGTTTGTGGTCCCCAGGCTCTTTGCCTTGCCTTGTTATTTTTCTTCCCTCCAACTAGCCCTCGGGTGCATTCTGCCTGACCCCCCCGCAACACCCACACCCCTCTTCCCCAGACCAAGGGGAGGGCAATCTCTGGGGAACACACTCCAAAAAACCAGAAAAGACATCTGTTTCATTTACTAAACAAATCATCTGCCAGGATTTCTCACCTAATGGGCACAGAGAGACAGAACACACACAGAAAAGCGAAGGAAGGCCCTGATAATAACATTCGCGCTCTTGACCTTTCACTGCCCTTACTCTTCTGACAGCTATCCTCATGACTCCTCAAATAAAACTCGGTGGTGAAAATGTAGGAAATCTCACCGCAACACTCTAACAGTGCCATCTCCACAATAAACAGAACACAATTCATGAATTTCCGTTCTGTCAGGAAAAAGACCTTGTGTTTCTTGTTGAAGGTCTTGTTGTCAATGCATGTAAACTGTGAGGTTGCTTTGAACAGAATGATAAAATGTACAGTAACCGCTGCTTTTCGGGGGGTTACATTCCAAGAGCACCCACAAATAGTGAAAAACTACGTTGTTCTAATGTGTTTTTAAAAATCCCTAAAAATGCCTAATTTTATAGTGTAAACTTTAAATATGCCCCCAAATATGCTTCCAAAACAATTTACTTTCATTTTAAACACATTAGCCTTAATGAAAATGTAAAAGTAATCCTGTAATCATACTGTACAGTTTACACTGAACTACCGTAGTGCTAGGATGTAAATATGTTACCCCTGTATAAACTGTACTGTAATTCGTGCATGTTTTCTTTGGTATGTGCTGTTGTTTCTTTGGTATAAGCAGGTAAATACAGTAATAAATGAATTGAATTTACAGTAATAAAAATACAGGGCTTTAAGAAGAACAAAATGAAAAACAGAAGAACACTCGAGAAGCTCCACGAGGGAAATTCTGGACAGCAGTGTTAGAGGGCAGCAGCCAATGAGCAGCAAGGAGAAATAAATAACATTCTTGGATTGGCTACTTTCAAACCTCCCAACTCTGAGTACAGCTGTCTGTGAAGTCTGGGCCTCGTGCACCTTGCCCCCTTGATCTCTGCTGCTTGTTTATGTTTGGGCCGGCACTGAGCAGCATTCAGGAGTCGAATTGCCTTGGTAACTGCTGCATGGCCCAGACATCACAGTCGAAAATGGCGATGGACACTGCAATGCAAAAATAGGCTGTCAGGATTACTGCATATGAAATGAGTTGTATGAGGTATTTAACCCCTAACTTGTTGGTCTTTGAATATTATTTGAATACTAGACCAAAAAAGACTTTTAGTCAAAATACTTCTGCTTCTATATACACAGTAAAACATTTTCTATTGGTTACTGAGGGAAAGATCAGGATTTAGGTGTGAACTGTAGATATGACAGTGTTTGGATACAGAACTATAAAGTTAATTAGAAAAACAGCATAAAGACATTACTACAAAAGCAAATCAGAAAGAAACTTTCTTAGGAATAAAATGCTGAAGTGGTGAGCCTGTGTGTGTGTTTCTGCTTCCCAGTGGTTATGGACTGCGTACACACAATACCTGCACTATGTTAGCCAACTCTTTCAGCAGTGCTCCTGATTCCCTGTGTGAAAAACCTGGAGCCTGCTCTGCACAGGCCCAATTAAAAGCAGGAAATGTGAATCTCACTTTAGCTAAGACCCCACTGTGTGACTTCCAGCAAACAGGTTTAAAAATGAAAGTGTGTTTCCTTGATTGGACCCTCTCCCACAGCTAGTGTGATAGCACGTGTACACACAAGCCTAGCAACAATTACAGCTACATCACACCCACCAAAAAATACATTATGCCCACTGTTTGTGTTTACTTGTTTTGCAAGACTTTTTTTTTCTTTTGTTTGTATTTTCTTTCCTTCTTTTCAAAGTGCTTATGTGTTAGCAGCACTTTTTATTTAATTTTTATTTAACTGTTACCCTATCTCAAGAAATTGTGATGTTTCCATTTTTTTTATTAATTGAAAAAGTGAATAAGAGATCCAAAAGTGTAACTATGCATGCACTGAATACATATACATGTATGTTTGTCACTGCAGTTGAAGCATATTCATCAATGAAGTTTTCTGATTTCAATTCAAGTACATCAGAATTGGGGTGTTTTAGAGCACAAAAGGCATGTGAGTGAGATCGTGTTTGAAATAAATGTCTCATTTCCACAAGGAAACCTTATAAAAATACTATATTTTAGATTTTTAGAAAAAAAGAGTTTATTCACAGAACGTTTGAAGGTTTTCAATAAGGCTAACATTTTCAAGCAAGAAAAATCTGCGATTTCCCTTTGGTACATGGTAGAAATTCTTTGAAAACTACGTTCATTCATCTGAGCTAATGCACTTGATGGGATCTGCAATCTCCTCCAATCTCTTCTAGAAGCCATTGAGACGACTTTGTGATTAGAGGGCTATTGTACTGTGCTGTAGTAGTCTAATGGTATGAACATGTGTATGTTATTGTGCTGGTGGCTCCTGCACAGTAAAATGAGGTGACTTTAGACTTCGTCTATTCATTGAATATTCATCGAAATCTAGCCCATCGAATGCTGTTGCCGGTGAATAATAAAATAAAAGATACCGGAGTACACTATAATTTCACTCAAATTAAACTGGTCTATTAGGAAAGGATTTATACACCACACTACATTACTCAACCTTGTTTCAAAATTGAAGAATATTTGCCTCAAGAATCCTCATGTGCACACAGGTATCATGGCAGTGCACACTTGTGTCCAAACTTTAGGGTCCGATTCTCAGCTGTGGTGTTCGGTGTTGATGGCAAAAGTGTCTTGTTTTCATCCACCCACTTCATTTAACTCCTAGAAGTATAAAACTGTATAATTGTCTTGTACTTTTATAGAAAAGTAATTACACATTTACTTTATTAATTCCATAAATTCAATTGTTTTAATAATTACATATTAAATGGCATGTACATTAGGTATTTACTTATACAAGAAATCAAGACTGCTCAACTCAAACAAGACTGCACATAGAAAAAGTACTTTTTATTAAATATAAATCATAATAAAATATCTCTTTATTGACTTAAACACAACTGTGGTGTTGACTGACAATTTCGAATCTGTGCTTATGACAGAATGTCATTGCCTGTGTGAAATAATTCAACAAAAGACCATTAAGGAAGTAAGATTAAAAGATTTGTTAAAGGCCTGTTCTGTGTTATGTATGTTGTTAAAACACAATAGTACTTGACGGCTAGGCTGCATAAAAAATGCATATATTACGGATTTCATTAGACACCCAGTCTTTGATTTACTGTTGACACATCTGTCTTGTATTTCATCTTCATCCACAGCAGACTCAGACTTTTGAAAAAGTGGTGCTTTGGATTGCCATGTTGAATTGCCTTGAAATGTTTTAGATGCACAGTTAGCATGCAGCATCCTCAGAGCATGATAATGACAGGACAGGGAGAGAGAGAGAGAGCATGCATGAAAGTCCGGTCACATCTAGAGCTCTAATAACCCTTTCTCCATAACCCAACCCTGCCCTTCCATGTTAACATACTGTGAACCGAGCACGAGTGACAAAATCAATCAATCACGGCTGCCGCGTCGACACAAAGAGGCACAGAGGAGCTAACAGAAATTGATGACATCCCTGCTCGAATTTTACACCATTTCGGCCACAGTCGCGATTGAAACAGACAAAGATTTATAGTCCAGCCCGGGCCGCTGCTACCCTTGATTGCCTTCTTTTCTTCCCCTGGAAGGCTTTTTTGCATATTTATTCCCAAGCTCATCAGGATCTCAGAGAGGCATTAGAGTGACAATCCTATTTCACCTATGGTGTGGCAGCATCTGGGAATTTGCATCTCTCGCTGCAGATGAGACCAACACTCCACTGGCCCCCTGTTCTCACATCTGCAAAGCTTTTTATTCGCTAATTACAACTTTCAACCATACATTATTCACTTGCGCCTCTTATTTGTCTGTTTCGGTGCTTAATTTAGAGAATAATTCACACTTGCACGTGCTGGACGGGCCGTTATCCGATGCGGCTCGCAGAAGGATGGCCGATGGGTGTTGCTTCTGATTATTCCTTCCTTTGTTGTTTGCTTGGTGTGATGAACCTCTCTCATTGGCATTATTGCGTTTGAACGATGTTTATGGTGCCATTGTGTTTGGCTGTTGATTTGGGCTATTTGTCTGCTGGCACGTGACCATGGCTGGATCTCTCTCAGAACTGGTCCTCGCGCTTACCAAGCACCAACGTTTTTTACGGGTACTTATGGAAAGTATAAATTTTTATCAAGATTGCCGAGTAGAAACAAATGCTTCTCATCACATGTGTTGTAAAGAAAGGAACACCGCAGTTAGAGTGGTACAAAACTGATTATTACCATTCGACTGTGATGAACAACTTTCATCAAACGTAGAGGGAGCTTTTTAGATTGAAGCGCCACACCTCTGACTATCCATTACAAATGCTGCGAACTGAAGGGAAACTGGGACCTTGTGTCTCTCTGCATATTGTATACATGTATTACACAAAACGTTTCAAAGCATAGACTTTGCATGCAGTCCATCAAGAAAATGTACAAAGGCCACTCTTTGCTGCTCAGAGATGTTAGTATTTTTATGTCTATACAAAAATAATCTGTTATTGAAAGTGCCTGAATGATTGTGTGTGATTGTAGCCAGTAAGAATCAGGTCATTATGAGGGTGTTGAAAGATGATATATTGAATAATGCAACTGCTTATTGTAGTGTAAAGGGTGTAGACCGATAAGGAAAAGAAGCTTAGTGAATGGACTTGTGAAATGATATAAACCCTGCTGTTATTTCTAAGACGTAGCAATGCTCTGTGCTCTTTGACCCATTACTTTCTAGAGTGAGAAAGCAGTGACTTTGAAAACATACACAGTTTAAACAGTTATTTAGAGTAATAGAGTAATGGTTGAACCTCAGAAGTCTCCCTCCTAGAACTTTCCTTCTGTAGACCCAGTTGGGGCAAATGGCCTCACTGTTGCTGAGAACATGAACACCTGATAGTACAGAGCACAAACACGCTGCAAAAACACACTTGTGGAAAAGCGTCCTTCCTTTTTGTCAATTTTCCATTCACTTGACCAAGAAAATTATGGTAATATGCCAACACTAGGTTGTCGTTTAATTTCGTCTCATACTTCTCAACCTGTTAAATGATAAAAGGGTCTTGTTTTGATTGCAAGATCAAAATAGGATCTGTTTTGGGTGAACCTTATGGGTGTTCTGGGTAAGTGGTTCAGTAAATGCTAGTTAAAAATGTTTTGTTGCAATGAAACAAGACTATCCTGGGTTGTAATATTTCATCAAACAGATAAAACAGAAAAAACCTCATTCTTTGCATCTTATTTGCAGGCAGTGTTGGGGTTAGTTACTCAAAAAAGTAATATATTACATATTACATATTACTCTCAAAAATAGTAATACCTTACTTTACTTTATTACTCTGTGGAGAATGTAACTAATTATATTACTAGTTATATTACTAGTTACATTTTTTTTCTTTATTACTCTATAATTGCCTGAGATGCAATTATTATTTATTTCCTCCGGGATAAATAAAGTTTTCTG
>JBBPDH010000001.1:40701364-40721367 GCA_037974565.1 Clupeocharax schoutedeni | reverse complement strand
ATGGGAACTCCTGCTGCAGAGTTGGGAAGAAATTTCTGCCGAATGAACATTGAGACACTGAACCGCTTGAATTTCAAAATTTTTCATATTTACCATGTATTTCACATAATCAGTAAATCCTTCAGATCTTTAACACTGGCTTGACCATGGCATGGATCTTTCCTCAATATGATCTTAGTGCTTCTGTTTAATCTTCTTTTTTTCTAAACGTATCCTACCTGTATCCTAACTGTACTATCCGGTATGACATTGAGGATGATGAGTTTGGCTCCCTCTCAGTGTTTCTGGCTTTAAGTAAATCTGCCTATTGTAAAAAGTACATTAAAAAACTGAATTGCATAATTTCATTTATTTGTGAGGTCTTTACACATTTATTACATCATAACAGCACATACAAAACATCCACTATGGCACAACATATCATGATCTCATGCTATCGTTGTGTCATTACAGAATTTAACATCCATCAGCTTCTCAAACTGCTACCTCACACCACTCCTGAACAGGGGTCAGCACAGATCAGTCACTGTAACAGTCCACCTCCACATCACAAGCGCTCTACTCTTTTCGGCCTGGTGTGTTTCTGTCAGCTGCCTGCATGCTCTTGTCTCTTTGGATAATTTGACATGAGCATACTGTACTGATATCGCCCTTATCCTTAGACGGGCCATACCTACATTGTTTAAGTCTGTTTATGACATGTTTGTGGTTTAATGTACCAAAGACATTTGGTAATTGCGAAACCTCTCTTCATACTATAGAATTTAACAGACTGTTATATGTAAATGATTGCTGTTCTTATTGGCTGCCCTGTGTTGATGGGCACAGTCTGGGCAGAAAAGGGTGGAGCTAAACTGCTAAAGGCTTTATGAGCAGATTCATGTTTTTTGTGATGGTATTTTTTTTTTCATGTTGTATTATGTGGACTGGGGAGTGAATTATGAAGTTTTGAGTTATATACATAACAAAAAAAGTTGAAAATTGAGATGTTTCTATTATATGGGTGGTTGAATGTAAACATTGTTCCTGCAGTTGTTGAGATGGATCAGTTATCTGAAGAGTGGAGTAGCATTTTTATAAATCTTAGTTTTATAAAATACAAGCTTTATAAAATACAAAAAAGTGTACAATGATGAATGATGCTGTAAAAAGAAGATTCATAGACACACACACACATACACACACACACACACACACACACACAAACAACTCCCTGAAGTTCATACCAAAGCTGTGATCTCTTCAAATCCAGAAGCTTTTTCAACAGAGGTCAGGGGTTATGTTAACCCTGGGAATATCTGCCGGTCTGCCGCTCCCTGAGGGAGTAAACTTGACTCCTCGCTGACCGTCTCTCTGCTGAAAGCACGGTCAAGCCGCCGTCTGCGTCTCCTCCACGCTTTAACACTCACAGTCTCCATTCATCATACACAGTCCATTTCACCGGCCCACTAATCAAAGCTGCCACCAATATACACACTATTGATTTACCATTCAGCTGAGCACAGGGACCGCCACCGGAGTCCCACATTAATCATGGAAATTATACCGACATATTTGTGCTAAGGGTATCCTCTGAAATTATTCAATTAATCAGCAAAGTATGTTAATATGATTGTTGTCTTTTTACATATTATTTTTAATAAGGCGTGGCACTCATACAATCTTCTGAAACATCTTTTATTGTGGAATGCCACTTAAACCAGTGAGAAAAACTATTCCTTTCGAAAGAAGAAGAAAAAGAAGAAGAAGCACATGTGGCTATCAACACATGACTTTTTAAAGCATTCAGTGTTATCCATATGCTTACTTTTAGCAATGTGCTATATCACTATGTAGGATTGTGGATTTTTAAGGAAAAAAAAGAGGGAAAAAAACGCAGTATGAAAAGGACCCTTTAGCTGTGGTATGGAAGCCAGGTCCCATCCACAGCAGAGCATTTATCAGGGCCCTAAGTGGCTGTAACAAAAGCAATGCTCCCTAGGAGAGAAGCTGACAGCAGTTTTCCCTCTTATCGATCGGCACGCTCGCTCTGAGTGCTCCAGTTTATGACAAAAGAGTTCACGACACCGCAGTCAGAAAGTCAATACCGTGATAAATACTCTCCTTCTGTTGGTCCCTTGTCCAGCACTTTACCAGGCATTTGCCATGACAGTTATTACTACTGCAGTAAATCTACAGAGGAGCGGAGAACTGAGAGAGAGAGAGAGAGAGAGAGAGAGAGAGAGAGAAAACTCACTACCAAATTTATGAAGCTGGGATGCTGAAGTTTACTTAATTTAAAGGCCGGTTATAAACAGTGAAGGGTCGTGTGGTACGGAGAGAGAGCCACTGCCAGAATTGTTCCTCTGGGACTGTTAGGGGCCGACCTGGTTTGACTTCTTAAAAAAAACAACTTTCAAATAAAATATTGGGTGATTTGAATCAGATCCCAATTAACTGCTTGTATAGAGAAGTGCAACTCATCAAATTTCAATCTGAGATTAAAAAAAACACACAAACAGAAGTAATAACAGCAGTTATATATCATTTCCAGATTACACATGTAACGTGTGTCAGTTTGGCTACAGTCCAGCACAGACAACCCTTCAGAAGATATTCACTCTAATGGACAGAAAGAAGTCTTACTCTCAAGAAAAATGTGAACAAAATATGAAAGCATATAATTTCTATAGCCAATATGCTAGATAGCACAATCACTAGGTAGTCCAAATAAGTTTAAACATCTTCTAAAACTAAACTTTCTAACTTTCCTTGTCTAACTAAAATGCAACTAACCAAGCAAATTGTTATTCCACATTTTAAAGTTCTGCCCTTCAAACTGTGTATTTTTCTGCAATAAAACTCATTATTTGAGGTCATGTTAAACTTGGAAGGTCTGTAAAAAGAATGCCGAAAGCAAATAATGAGACTAAACTAAATTTTTCTATTAAAGCTATTAAAGGACTTGACTTAGTCTTGCACCCCAGAGACCTGGGACTCCACTGGGGCTGACATGAAGTGACTTGTGAACATCTCTGCTTTGTAGTAACATCACTGGTACTACATTATTGTATTTTGTGACTTTAACTATTTTTATTAACTATTCATAAAATGTTACTTCATATTTTATGACTATATAGGAATCTAGAATAAAAATAGTTTGACAAAAAATAACACAACGATTTTATGTACATGAAAAACATTCATACAGTTTTTAAAATGTTTTTACATTGTAATTAGTGCACACACCTTCATGCTTTCAAATCATTCCACAAAATACCTATAAAATGCAAATGAATGTCAAGTTGAATTAAACAGATTCTTTTCAATTGATCCTAATCCAAATGAACTTCAACCCATAACCCTAAACACAATCCTAACCCTAGCACTGTTGATGATTAACTGATCTTTAGTAGACAGCTTGTTGGCGGATTTAAGCATCTGCGGGTAATCTATAGGAGACTATCCAAATAAAGTGTGACCACCAAGGTTTATTTATTTATGCATTTCTAAGTGGATTATGACTTAATTTCATATTCATAAACACAATGAATGTTTGCCTTCTGTTAAGAGGAACTACACTAGCAACTTCACATCCCTGTTAATAGCATTAAAATCTGTCAGGGATACTTGTTTGATTTGAATATTTCATATTAATTTAGTGCATTTTGGGAGAAACAGCCAAGCACTAATCCAACATAAATCCGTTTAATGTTAAAATGTCTGTGTCCCTATGCCTGGAATCACATTAATCTGTGCAGAAGATTAAATTAATTTGTTATGTAAAATGAAGCATTCAAATTATATGATTTTGCTATTTTAGCCACTTGTACATGTCTCTGATATCTGTTTGAGAAAATCGCATTATGATGAATAATCATCACTGTTTTATGTTTGAACTTTGTTCACATTTTCTCAAAGATGAGTCGCTTTTGAAATTAGAATAAGGGAAACAGAACAGTAGCAGTGTACTGGTACAGTGTCAATAGAACAGAAGAGAATTACAAGAATAATGTAAATGGAGCTGTAATAGAGTCATAGAACAGTCTAAATTGAACAGTAGTATTGTACCAGAATAATATTAGTAGAGCATTGACAGAGTACTGGAATAGTAAGAGAACAACAACAGTACGAAGAGTAAGACAGTAAGGCCTCGTCCACACGGACGTTCGAAATGAACGCACTCTGAACACCATAGGCGTTTCTGTGGCGTTTGGTAGTGACGCTTGATCAACGTCAGCAAGGCGTTCGATGGCTTTAGTCTGACGCCGTTTAACGCCAGCCTGACGCCCAATCTGTAGTTTTGTGTATTTACCTGTGGGTGCAGTAATTACTCTCAGCCGCTCAGCAACAGACTCCCAAGCCTTGTTCTTCTTGTAGCAGTCACTATATTCTGATAAGGAGATGTCCCACAGTACTGGTCTCTGTTCTACCTCTTCCACGAGCTGGGCTGGATCAATGTCCAATATTTTTCGTAAAATGTGTTTTTTTGCAGTTGCCGTACAGAATCATGGGACATATTCGGTCCTCCAGTACGTGAACCGAACGTCATGTAAACACCATAGTGACGTTTTCCTCGCGTTCGTTGGGATTTTGACGCCAAGAAAACGTTGCATGCAGCGTTTATTTGACGCCATCCGAACGTGCAGCCGGCCAAACGCCGGTGCTGAACGCCCGTGTGGACGCTTTGATTTGCTTCAATGAGCAGAAAAAAGGGGGGCGCTCAATAGGCGCTCACCTGGAGTCACGAACGCCAGAAAAATGCCTGGTTCAGACGTCCGTGTGAACGAGGCCTAATACAACAGTGTAAATAGAACAATAATAGAGTACCAGAATAATGCAAGCAAAACAGTAAGAAAGCAAATCAAACTGTAACAGAATACTTGGATAGTGTAAACAGAACAGTATGAGAGTAATAGAAAGTTCTAGTTAGAGCAATAAGAGTAATTAGAACCGTGTAAAAAAAGAATTAAGTAAACAGCAGTAGTTACTAGTATGGTGTAAATAGAACAGTAACAGAGTACTAGAAGAGTATACATAAAAAGTAAGGGAGTAAGAGAGTAGTATATAAAAAAAACAAAGTAATATATGTGTAAACAGAACAGTAGTAGGGTACTAGAACAGTGTAAATAAAAAAAAGAGGTGGAGTAGTTGAATTATGTAGAATAAGCAGACAGTGTAGATTGTTCAGTAAAGCAGAAATCAGTCCAGAAATGTCCAGGTGTGAGATCTATCCATAGATGGCTTTGGTGGCTTGGTGCCATAAATTTGAGGACTACCTATAAAGTCTCTTCCTAATGTAAGCAGCAGTCACAACACCGCTCTGTTTCTGCTGAAAAAGGGGGATATGGTTTAACATTTTGAGATCAGTCTATTAGGAGGCCTTGAACAAGGCCAGTACCAGCCTTCAGGAGATCTACCACATAATGGTGAAATTAGGCAAACTTGACAAGACCATTTTGCTGTTGCAGCTTCATTCCTGTCCTGAAAAACAAGTTTGAACCATAGTGACTTAATCTGACAGCCAAAGCGCAGCTAAACAAATACATCTGATTGTCAAAGTGTCCTCGGTTAGATTAGCCTGAGTGTACCGTTTCAGTTAGAGCACTTTTGGCCTGAAAACAACGATGTCACTGATGAAAGTACCAGTGCGTCTGCACCAGTGTCCCTGTCATAATTCTGCCAGTCAGACTTGGAGCTTATTTGACCAACTAAAATCAACCTTTTTTTTTTTTTTACAGGAGAGGCCACAGTCTCCAGAGGTTTACCACTGCATGCATTTATGTGTTTTTCTCAGTCTAGGGAAGGCCTTCCACCGCATATTGAAACATTGCTTTGAGGATTTGATTGTATTCAGCCTCAAAAACATTAATGAGCTCAGGTACTGATGTTAGTTGATTGGTTCTGGATCAGAAACACCACATCAGCTCATCATAAATGTATTGGATCAAGCGCTATGACTCCAGAAAACACAGTTCCACTGTTCCGCCCAACACTGCTGGGGGTCTTTATACTTCTGTAGCTGATGTTTGGTATTGGACATGGTTATTTAAACTAATGCGCGGCTCCAGAGTGTTCAGTCCTATTACCAGTGCTTTTCTTTGGAGACTGTACAAGCTGTGTGTATGAACTCCTGTATCAGCAAGTGTGTGCTTCTTAAACAGTATTCTTTAGAATGATGTCAAGAATCACTTATTGGTCCCGATGGATCCTTTCTTTGAAAAACTTCTTTCTGTAAATGTGATTTCTAGAACCATGATATAAAGATCCCTTAGCTAGTAAATATCAAGTTCAAGAACTATGCATAACTAATTTAGGGGCCTTTATTTTTAAAAGAGTGGTTGCAGGTCTGAAAGTTGACACTGAGTGACTCCACACAGTTCAGAATGTTCCTCTAACATGTATTTCAGCGAGCCATGACTTCTTCCCCCTTAGAAGTATGAGCCAAGCCATGGCCAAAGCCGCGCAGGCCGCAGTGCTGTAATGAATGTGGAGTAATAATGGCTGCAGGGTGTGTGAGAAGTGTGTGAGGAGGCGGATCAGGAGGTGCAGGGAGATTAGGTCCTTGGTGGTTGAGCAATGCCAAAGTGTAGCCATGCGTCACACCAGCGCCCGTTGTTCTGCACAGTCTCTGGAGTGAAGGGGGACACTTATGGCACCCACTGATAACTTGTCTCACCCGGCAGACGAGCCAAGCTTACCTCAGCCCACCAGCCTCACATAAACACACTCTCACACATGCACATACACATACATCATCACCTCTCAGCACAAATGCTTCTGGCCAAGCCTCATTCACAGCAAAAAGGTTCTATGTAGTACCCAAAAAGTTGTAACAGTATCAGAACCTTAAATGGTGATTTATATAAAGTTTAAGGGTTCTCTAAAGATTTATGTACAACTGGTTCTCCAGTAATAATAATAATAACAATAACAACAACTAAAACAATAATAATAATAATAATAATAGTTTTAAAACCAATAATTAAGGATAATAACGGTATGGAGGGCACCATTTTTTCAAGCTTTTTTAAAGAACTTGGTTCTCACATACACATAACCATTGTTCTTGATAAACAACTCCTTATGAACCTGTTTAAAGACTGTACAGTCACTAACCTGAAAGAATTTCAAATTACATGGAAAAAGTGTCACAATGTGGTATGAAGGCCGAGTTCCTCAATGAACGACTTCATCCTCTCAAAGATTAGATAATCGTCCGCCCTGCCAATATAATCTACTGGATAAGTTAAGCCTCATCCATTTGTTCTGGATTTCACCAGTTGTCCCCAGATGTCTTCTTTCTTGTTGATAGGTTTTGATCACCTTTTGATCTCATTTGAGCTTTGAGAGGTCAGTGACCATACTCTGCGGTCGGACAGACTAGGAGCCTGAAGCTTAACTGAAACGTCCTCTCTCTGAAGGCAGATTGTGTCCTTAGCGGTGTCTCATATTCTTTCCTTAAAGCCAGTATTTAAAGAGAGTTAGCAGCAGTGTGGCAGAGCAGCTTATCCCGCTAGCCGAGGAACTCACCTCCTCTCTAATCCTCCTGTTTTTTTTTTTTCTCTTACTATTTTCTTCCTCAGGAGAGCCATAAAGCACTGGCCCCAGCAGACCAGGCTTGGCCCGTGCCCTCCTCTGGCATCCAGCAATCCTCTGGACAAAGAGGAGAGGAAATCTCCACTGTGTTAAAGGTTGGCCAGGGTCACTTCTTGTACAGAGAACGCCTAAGGAGAAGGTTTGATAAGAGGTGAGCTGCTCATCATCAGACGGCCTTATGAAGTCCCTCACAAAGCGTGATTAACCCGACTTATCTCACATGTCTCTGTAAATCCAGAAATATTTACCTCTTATCATTTTTCCTCTGACTTGGTTTTAGCCCACATTACGCTTCTGATGCTCACAGTGAAATGTTTAACCTTGAGGAAGGCGTATGGCCACAAGAGAGACTATACCTAAAGATCAAACTGGGACTTTAGAGGTGTGGGAAGCTCTGTTTTTCTCAATGGCTTTCGAGATTTTGTTAGTTTTATAGTTCTCATGAGTGATATCAAAGTGGGATTTAAACTGTCTAAATAACATATATACCTGGTTTGAAGCTATATCATACCATAATCACAGTTACTGGAAATGCTAAACACACCATAAGGTGTACCATCACACAGTTAAATGTAAGTTTAGGGTTAATGTGCCTGACCGGGGAACTCCAGTGTGAAGCTAAAGCTCCTATTTACCATGAGTTTCACAAAGATTGTGCAAAGATTATATTGGCAGTGATGTACCTTTCTACCAAATCACAGGACCACAGGACTTTGCTGTTTATATGAAGATGCTGGAGCTCTGCTCTGGTGCGCTCTAGCTGGTTTAACATCTGACTTACCAAAGCAAAATGTTAGTCATTTTAGAAATCCAAAAGAAAGATATTAATTTTGGAGGCTATGAAAGCCCCACAAACAAGCCCATCCTCATTACTTCAACCAGAGTTCTCTGATTAGCATTCCAGGAAGAATATTCAGCTCTCGTCAGCAACATGAAGTCAGTCTATGCTCTGGAACACTTTCCCTTTAATTATAGCGTGGACAGCTTTTTTTTTCAAAGGTGAAACTCTCCCCCAGCTAGGTGTGGTGTGTGTTTATGGGGAGCCCAAGCTCTTTTTTGTGGTTTTCATGTGGCAATTAAACCTGTCTCCTAACACTGGGTGGCAGGAGGCGCTAAGACAGGCGAAAATCTGAAGAAAAAAACGCTTTTGGCTGAAGGCTATAGCAGACATAATTAATTACTCTAGACAGGTATGAATTGAAAACATTGTGATCTATGCCTCAAAGCTATTCACACCGGTGGATACATTCAAATACACCCAACGTCCAACAAAGACGCTCGAGATGCTTTTCTTTTGGAATTTATGCGATGCGTTGCATAAAAGATTTTTTGCCATAGAGTAAAGCCATTTTAAGGTATTATGTCAGTGGGCAGCACTGTATCTTTGCCAAACACATTAGACTACTAAGGGCCAAAGCAACACTGGGGTAATAATAAAAAAGCGGATTTTGACACAACTTTTGTGTTGCATTACAGTGGAAGTAGCAACACCTTTTATTACATAATCACAAGTCACAACAGCACACATAGAATGTTTTGACTTAAACCTCCACTTTCATCATTCCTTCACACAAATGTTTCATCTCCGTTTGCTACTCAGCTCTCTTCTTTCATTGAGACTTTTCTGACACTTCCGAGATCAATCATGTTGATTTACCCCCATGACTGAGATAAGATAAAGCGAAAGGGAGAACAAAAAAAAAAAATCCCCAACTATTAGGTCAGTCTGAGAGAAAGTGTCTAGACGTTTATTTGTGTGTCTTGTCTCCGAGCCCCTCTTTGAAGGCTGGGGGTGGCCCCTCTGTCAGGTGTGTGTGTGCCGGTGGGTAGGAGGCGTGGGGGCGCTGGATCAAGGTGTGCTTCTGACGCTTTGATGTGGGGCCCGTCATGCCCCACTGCCTCCTCAAGCCTCTTGGCTGCCACACTGTCTATAGCACAAGCCCAGGTAAAGCTGGGCCTCAGCTTACACAGACAAGCAGACACAGACACACACACACACACACACACACATACTTGTATGTATACAATTTCAGCATGTGTGGTCATACACAGGTCCAACATTGTATATTTACATATGTAAGTACCTATATAAGTATACTTCATAGACACACATGAAAGTGCTAACATGTAAGAACTTACGTACTTTAAATGTGTGTCATTGGAATATATATATATATATATAAAACATTCATTAAGGACCTTTTTAATTTCTGATGGTCCTGTAGGTTAGTCTGGTTTTCCTACACATGTTTGCTCTTGTCCTCCCCATTTTTCTCACACTGTAACACTGGAGGTGCAGGGGTTACAATGGCAGTTTTGTTGCCCTGCCTGCCACATTCTCATTTCTCTGGTTACATGGAAGACAGCTACACAGTAATTTCATAGCTATTATGCTCCAGGCAATAACCTCTGTAAAATTAGAGGGAAAAAAAGGCGGCGGCGGCTCAGGTAAGAATCAGGTTGAAGGTTGTGTCATGGAAAAGATATTGTGATGAATGAAGTGCAATTACGCTTTATTATTCTTCTCTCGCATCTCCCCGTGCTCAGACACTAGCATTTCTCATCCACTTGAGGAAAGTCAACATGTCCAAGATTCAACTACAGGTTAATTTCTTGGCATTTCCATTCCATTAACATAACACAGATGGCCGGTGGAGAACTTAATTCCTGTTATATTTACTCAGTTTGAGATTCTGATTCGCCGTCGGATCAGCTGATCCGTGATAAAACCTAGGCACACGGAGGTGGAGATATCTGGGTGCCACATCACTTAACATGATGTTTTAGAGAGTGCCTGTCCACGTCCACTAGCGTTTAGGTGTGTCGAATTGTGGAAGGCATATGCTATACTAACTGTGGACATGTTTGTTAATTCCCACACACATACACACTGAAGGAACACTCCAGAATGTTTTAGCCACATCCATACAGTCAGTCACCTTGAACAATAACTTTAATAGAAAACGTGTTACCTTGAAACTCTTGTAATTAAACCACTGCAGAGCTGCTGAATTCTGTGAATAAATGTTTGAAATGATGATGTAATGCATGTGTTATACTCCAGAAATAGAGGTGTGACAGTGGCACACGAGCTGTCATTTTTTAATTAGGCTTTAAATAGACATGCATCCCCTATTACCAATTTGAGTCAAAAGTAAACCATATTTATTTATTTTATGTAAATATAAATAGGGCAGTTATTGGTCTGTGTCCCATTTGATATTTTGATATTTTATGTATAGCTTTAAATTATGTATAGTATGTATACTTTTCAATTATATTTAGAAAAAAATATTACTTACTTTTGAAAGCTGTTCTAATTAAGTTTTATTTCATTTTCCAACACAGTCATACAGTAAAGTCCAGGCTGATTATTAAAGCATTGCCTAAGGGTTTACTGGTAACTGTGGTGCTTGGGCGGAGACGGTGAAAGCCCCGCCCACATAACTATGTTGATAAAGTTTTAGTAAATTCAAAACTAGTCTGTAAAAAAGGATTACAGAGAATAGAGAAACTGTTCTCCAAATACAGTTTCTGCATGAACTTTATTTGTTGGAATGTAGCAACAGCCCAACATATTACAAAACATTGTAAGCATGTTGCAAGCCAGTATTTTACAAAACACTTTCAAAATGTTTGTGATACAAATGCAGAAAATAAAGATCAGGTTGGAAATTCCTTTACAAATACTTTAAAACGTAAATTCAGGGGTGTGCACATTAAACTTCTGACACACCTGCATCTCTTTACAAAGCCTCCTCAAATCCACCCACCTGATCCTTCTGGCTATGAAGGATGCATGCAACTGCTTATATATTCAACTTTGCATTTTTTTCTTCTCACATTCCCACCTTTTTCCCTGAAGATGCCTATAAGATGAAAGTAGCATGGCCTTGCCTTATCACTGTCTTTAGAGCTTTCCCCAAAAACTTGGCAGTTCCCCCCTTACAGGAGAAATAGCATTTAGGATTATAGTTCTAAGGACAACCCTGACTATTCACACTTGGCATTAGCAAGACAGCCTCAGTACAAGAAGGATATTTTTTATTCCTTCAATTTAACTTTAATTACTCAAATCTCTGTGAGGGCACACAAGAAAAGCCCAGGCATTTGTGTCAAGAAGATTACCAGACTGCCCTGCCAAGTCCGCGCGTCGCTGCATCGTTAGATAGAATTCAAATTCAAATCCGGGCTAAAGACAGTGCAGCTGTCACCCCCCTGGCCTGCAAAGCCCCCTTTGGATCAAAAATTAGCTGTCCTCCCTCTGCCTGCTTCTCATCTCCTTCTTCTTCCCCCTGAGGACCCTAATCCCCCTCTCCCCACTCACTGTGACAGCTAAAATAAAGCCATAAAAAAAACTCCAAAATAATTAGTGATTAAAAATAAAAAATGTTTTCTCTCCCCTTCAGAGTCAGGTGGGGAGCGCTATATAGGTGTCAGGGGCGCCGCTTCCCTGTGCCAAAAGGAGGCCGTATTTCCTCCCTCTGATTCATGTCTTCATTCCGAATGAAAGGAGAGGGATTCGCCCATGGTGGTATCAGCCGAAAAACACACACATGCTCTCTCACATCCTGAGAGGTCTCCTGGAAAACTTGCACAAAGCTTTCCCTGACTAAAAGAGTTTTGTGTCGGAATGTGGTGATGTGTCATGGCGACATGGCTGCATAATGTGAAGTTTCTTCACAGGGTTCATATTTATTTTTCTGAATGAGTGTTCAATAATGTAAAATAATTTGTGAAATCCTCACACTGGTGGACTTCTGAGCAATCAAGCCTGTGAAACACCTGCAATGTCTTAGATAAGTAAAGAGCTTTATCTTTCTGTGTGTTGACTCTTCTCAGAGTTGCAGGCAGACACCTGTAGTGTTACATGTGAAGGAAATGCTAATCCCTGGCAAAGTGGTCCTAAAGTGATGAGAGCCTGCCCATCAGAAGTTCTAAGTTCTAATCCCTGCTGGTGGAACAAGTGTAACAGTCTCATATCAGTCTTGACCTTCAGGAGACAATAGTTATTATTTTCATTTTGCTCTGTTATTCAGTAATTCTATAATTGACACATACTTTGTTTTCAGAATTGACAGCGTTGTCTTATATTATTTCCAATATAATGAAACATATGAAGCTTCTCTCAAGACTGTACCCACAACATTAACTTCATCAAGTTCAAGTCATAATAAAGTGACAGATCATTAAAATCAATGTACTTTATCATTAGGGATCACTATCATCAGGGCCCTGACACCCTCCTGGGTTTTGGGCTAAGCTGTCCTCACACAAACAGGTTAAACGTCTCATGCCAGGAGCAACTTTTTTTCTTAAGATCATGCATACAGTAATGGATTGGCATACTGAAGTTACATGAACCTTGCAGGGGTTTGGAATGAACCTGGCATGGGACCGATACTTTAAATCTTTCTGGCACAGCCAAGCAAAGCATCTGATTACAGTTTCAAAGGCAGAGACCTGGCCCTGATTAAAACCATCCATCCAGATGTATGGGCTGAAGCCCCATAGACTGCACTGCTAAATAGGGGGAAGGGGAACTGTACCATGGGACGAAGCCATGGCAAGGCAAGCTTATAGTAAAGTTAAGCCATGTGAATAGGGCTGGTTTAAACCAGCCAGTCTTGTAACAGCTAGACAAATGTGGGCAGGGCATTGGTGGTGGAACTTGGAGATCCAAAGGAAAAAAAATCTTTGCCAAAAAGCATAGTGAATTGAACCCATGTTAAAAGAAGTGGAAAAAAATGGATAGCTCCTGGAGGAGCTTCCTTACCGGCTTGCTCTGCCGTCTAACAAGCCGCAAAAGCCAACTTAATAACCCCCCCCCCCCACCCACACACACCACCCCCCACCACCCATCCCCTCTCTCTTTCTCTCCTGGCCTCGGGGAGGGTGGGCCGATTAATATCTGCCTACCTTGTTACCTAATTCATTATGGAATAGCAGTTAATTTGATTTGATATTATTTTAATAAAATTCTGTAATATATTAGATTGTTTCAGGCTATCAAAATAATTTTCCAATTATTACAGTTACTCAACCAAGGCTCTTTTTTCCCCTTTGTGAGCGGCAGTTGGTCTGACTCTGAATACATTAGCTCATACAACTCCATCCTGACTGAAGGAAGAAGAAATATATATGCATGATTACACCAGAAATGTTATTACTGGTAATGTGCTGCCTGCAGTACTAAGCAAACGGCCCACAGATTGATGTGTGATTGGCGCAACATGGAGCCCTAAATGCTTTGATTATGTCAAAAAAAGGGGGGAAAAAATCAGATTCCTTTTATGCTAATAAAGAGGCCTTGTGTTTTTGCCTCTGTTAATTAGTAACATGGTTGAGCAACTCTGCCCTTCTGGTCGCATCAAGGCAATGTGTGTTTCAACTGAACATGCTTATTATGCCTTGGGCTTTGATTATGATGTCTACCAATATGGGATGAACGCTGTCTTTTCTCTAAGATGGGGAGACCACACAAATCTGTAAAAGCCTAATGTAAACATACAGTAGATCTAACCGTCGGATATATGATTTCAGGCTGGCTCGGTTTATTTCTGCGGCTTGTCCCGCCTCCAGAGACCCGGTGGTGGCTGTGGCTTTAATCTCCTCCGGACCGTCCTCATGGTATAGTTTAGACTGTGAACTTTATTTTGTTGGATCCAGACCAGAGAACAGTGCACAATAAGTGACTACTAATTAACACCCTCTAGTTTCTGTAACATTGTTGGATTCCATTTTCACTAAACTCTTTTGCCAGACTGGGGAGCAATGTTTTTCTGAAGTCCTCAGAGATCCACTTAAGAATCGTCATGGGAAGGTCACAGTCATCCCAGTGGACACTGTCTCGCTTTGGATACTGACTTCAGGTCTCACACAAAGAAATGCCCCCTCCCTGAAAGATTAAACTGCCAATTTCCAAAGTCTCCTGCTGAAGTACAGACCATTTGGCAATGAGGAAAATTATTTTTTTCCCACTTTCCGTTGAATATAAAGTTGGCACTATGAGTTTATTGCAATTTAATGATGAGAGTGTCTCTTTTCCATAAAACCGTGAAAAAAGGGCTTGTAAGACTTGTAGTCATTCTTCATGTAGTTAATTATGTATCTTCTAAGTACTCGTGCTAACTTTTTTTTACATGAGGATGGACATAAACAGAAGACGAGGAGGATATTCAGCACCAGAATGCAATTCAGAGGCTGGAAATCATTTTGGGTTAGAGAAACCAAACAAAGACGCTGTGTCCATGAGTTTGGGATGGCCTAGTTTTCTGACTTTTGTTTTGATGTTTATTTAAAGTCAGAATTTGATTAATAGGGAAAGACGTTTTGTTTTTAACTCAACTATGTTCAAATCAGGTCATGTACTTGCATTTATATTGTGGCTATTAGCAGTAGAACTGTCTGGGTCAGTAGTATATTTCCTTATGTCCTAAATAAAGTAAATCTTCAATGTAGCCAAATATTCATTGTTTTCCATGTCAGTGATAAATCTGCCCCCAAATTTTAAATTCAAAGAGGACAAGAGGAGAAAAACTATATATGCGCATATATATATATATATATATATATATGCGTGTGTGTGTTTTACATGTGATAATACAATAAAACAATAACATTATTCATGGTTTAAATGCAAGAGTGTACCTTAACATCATGTATTATTTATACAACCAGTTGTTCCAACTTGTAGATATGTGGACTGTATTTAAACTGGAAGGCTGCAATTGCACATTCTGTGAGGTCAATACACAGTGCCAAGCAGTGTATATATAAGAACTCTCTTCTCCTAATTGTGTTTTAACTCTATTATGTTAATGCAGGGTGCGTTAACCAGTTGAGGGCGATGACATTAGAAACTGTAAATCTATCAATACAACACATACAGAACGACATTTACAGTATACACAAATTCACACACGTAGAGAACATTTTTTTATAAAACTGAAATAAAATTACTGCGCTGAAAAACATGACAGTCTACCTTTTATCTACATAAGGCAACAATGCAGGCTTGTCTATCAGACACACGCAATAAAAAAAAAAGCTCTCTGGTTCTGGTATCCAGCTGAAACAAAACAAGGGGAATGGGAGAACGACAAGCGATGATTTATACCAGCAGAGCATAAGATAACAGAACAATAGTAGTATTCCTGCTACACATGCACAAAGAGGACTATTGAAGCTTGAGAGAGTTGAAGCAGGATTGCTTGGATGGTGTGAATTTCCCTTATGAAAAAGGTACTTTTTTCATTGAAGGCATATTCATAGCATGAGGATGACAGGATATAACATGTTAAAAAAAATTCAAATTAGTGTACATATATACTCCATTTGTAATGTAATTAACAAGCCCCCTCAATTTGACCACATCAAAATCATTACATAATTAGTAAATTACCGTGCAAAAGGTTTAGATTTACAGATTTAAAATAAAGTATCGCAGAAGGAAACCCATTTTATTGGCAACTCAGACATACACAAAACCATTCTACGGCTGCATCATGATAGTTGAATGCTGATAAACTTTGTAGCCACATTTCAGCTCCATAAAGGTACATATAGGATAGGTGTTTTTTTTATACAGTAACCAGGTACAAGGTGGGAAATTCTAATAAAGTAGGTGATGAGTATCCAGTTCTGTATAAAAGTCAAAGCCCTTTCATGTATTAAATTTACTGTCAAAATACCCATTAAGAAGTTATTCTTCTCGCAGCATCAAGGAAAAGTTTTGCTGTTTAGTGCGACTTTTTCTTTTAATCCTTTTTTCATAACAGGTTTCTCTGGCTTGTCTTCTCACAGTGGAAGGTTGGACAGTCACCTCTGTGTATTTTGTTCATACATGAATCAAAAACAGGCGTTTTTCTCCTTTCTCAGTTAAAGAGCCCATATCATATTTTTTCTTAAAATAGTTATATAAAATATAAAGTTTTATAGATATATAAAATCACCTGTTTATACTGGGCAGTCAAGAAAGAGCCCGGTACATTATTCGATTATATCAATGCATAATCATCTTTTTATGCTGGACAGTCAAGAAAAGTGCCCAGTACATTATTCAATTGACATACTCTCTCACCGGGTACATTTTAAAGTAACTTTTCTTCCCATGCCATGCTATTTTTGTGAAGGCAACTGCATGCTGGAGGATAAGACCCTTTCCTCTTTAGCCTGATTTGAATAAAGAGCTTTGAATTAAGTGGACAGACTCCCTTAGACAACCAGTGGTGCGCCTTTAAGAAAGCGACCGTGTCAGAGAAAATAATTTTGATTGACGTTATGAGAAAATTTCCAGCCTGGCTGATTTAATTGCGAATGCCAGGGGGTATCATCAGGGGCCAGGTGATGGTGCTTTTTCTGAGGGGGGGTTTGATCTGCAGTCCTCCCCTAGGTACCGTCCACATGGGCACTGGAGGCCAGAGGGCAGGAGAACAAAGGCAACTTTATGTCTGTGAATTCCACTTCCTCTCCTTTGAAAACAAAGCCCCTGGAATGGGCAGTTACAGTGTGAAAATGGATTCCCAAGCCCATTTGATGTTAAGTCTTTAGTGTCAAGAGTAGCATATTCATTGATAAAAGGAGACTGAGCGAAGGGGGGCATTGGAGGGGGAGGCAGCTGCATCTTCTTACAAACAGGCTGAGTCTTGGACGGAAGAGGTGTGGATGAGTTTTCAAATAGGCCTGGAGGATTAGGGTGGAGAGTTTAATGAGCAATGCATCGAGCTTCAGCCAATAGAACTGGTTGGAGTGGAAGCAGAGGAGCCATTAGGATAAGGACCCCTGAACCTTCTCTTGTGGGCCATGCTCCCAGCACACATCCTGACCAGCTCTGTGTTCACAGCTTGTAAGTTCAGGTCTCAATGCAAATCTAATGAATATCCTTACAGACGAGTGGCCAGTCAATCAAACTCAGCATCTACCTTCCAGCTAGTGGTGAAAACAGGGCACAATGACCGGCTGTGAAGGGTCAGCATAAACAAATCAACACTGCTAACAAAGGCACATGGTGTCAGTGATGTAAAGCAGTGCTCTCATAAAGCATTATAAGCTATATAATGGCTAAAAGTGGGTGAGGGAATGAGTCAGAGAGTGATTCTCAAGCTACTACCATGAGATACTTTGCATATAAAAATACATTTTAAAAATCATTTAAAATAAGTTCATTCATTCATTGGTTTGGTTATTTTTGGAACTATAGTATGGAACATTTTTCGGTCCCACAAGGTATCTTTCTATTTCCATTTTTTACAAAATCATTGGTAAGCTGTATTTAAGGAGCCAGCTGTAGAGGTTTTCCAGATACTTGCCTTGCAACAATTAATGTTAAGGATCACCACTGTTTTTTATTTGTACAATTTAAACTTCTGTAGTCAACCTATAGAAAAGCTGGACTGAATCATCACAACTGAAAGGTTCTTGATTATTTTAGACATAGAACCTTTACTTTTAGCAGTGCACTGTGCTAGAACTTTCACTTGTGAAATGTGAAGCACTGAGTGAGAACTCCCTGCATTGAAAATAATTCACAACCCTCCAAAGTGACAGCAGTGCCATCAGAAAGCACAACTGCAGTAAAAAAAGTCATTACTAAAAACCGTTTAAACATAACTTGTCGACAAAAATGTCGACTTGCTAGACAAAAATCCAGTTTGTTTTTTGCCGTATTAAATATATACATGCCTACCATAAAAATATATGTATATATATATATGGATATATAAATATAAATTATTATTATTTAGGTCCGCTCTAGCAGGTATAGGGCTAGCATGGAAGCTGTGGGCACTATAAGCTTTTTTGAGTGAGCAAAATAGGAATCATAACCTATACTAACACACAGCAACGCATCGAACTTTAAAATTACTATAATCTTAAAAAAAACCTTACATTTAGTACTAGATGACCTGTACACTATGCGGAGGGATCTTCACTGATGATCCCTGCCAGGCCTGCAATGAAGCCTTTGTGCACTCAGTCTTTTCCTTAGTAAATAAAAAGCTGCTCACTGGGGTTCTGACTGACTATTCCAGTCAAGATCATTTTACCTTTTTGGACAAAACTCCAGAGTTGCTTTAGAAGTATATTTTGATAGATTTTCTGACAACAAGGTGAAGAGCAGTGCACTGGGTTTTGTTGAATGGTGCTGGATCTGAGCAGTAAAGATGCTTCTGTTCACTTCTGACTTTATCCTCATCAATAAAAGCAAGTGAAGCAGGCAGCTATACATGCTCAGGGATGACGTTTCCTCTTTAATTTCCTCTTTCCTTCACTCTGCTACAGGTTAATATCCATCTCGTCTGACCATAAGGCTTTGTCCCAGAACTCCACAGGCTTTGTGATGTACATTTTAACTAGGCACGCTCTGAAACCATGCTTTCCCTCTGATAGCCATTCCAATACCAATGCCTGATTCAACAAAACACAGATACTAACTTTATCTAAGGTGCCAATAATTCCTGATCAGATCCACTTTTTAAAAGAAATTCCTGGTAAATGCAGAATGTAAAAGCAGTAGTAAGCTTGAATTAACACAATTTACATGTTGGCTAAATGCTACTATTGTCTAGAAAGACATTTCATAAATCTCTCTAATATCCTTTGCTCTTTCAACGAGAACCTGGGCTTCTCAGATACTAACTGGCTTTGCAGGGGAAATGGAGGTTTGTTGCAAACCATTCAGTTCAAGGGGCTAATATTAATGTGTTGCACTGTACATTGTGTACCTGCTTTGTGGCATATCAATGTAAAGTGGCTCTTTATAGCCACACGTGAACACACCAACAGTGTGAACAATGTGAAATTCTTTCTCTGCATTTAACCCATCCCCCTGAGTGAAGGATGTAGGGACGGTACCTTGATCAAGGGTACCTCAGTGATGCAACTAGCCATCCTGGAACTCTCAACCATCTGACTGCAGGAACAGCTCCCAGGCCACCAGCTGCCCCATGTAAAGAGTAGTTTAGCAAAAATTTCATCTTGTACACTACCAGTCAAAAATTTGAGAACACCCATGTTTTCTGTTTGTTTGTATTGAAATTCAAGCGGTTCAGCGTCTCAATGTTCATTCAGCAGAAATTTCTTCCCAACTCTGCAGCAGGAGTTCCCATAAGTGTGCAGCTCTTATAAGCTGCTTTACTTTCACTCTTCTGTCCAGTTCATCCTAAAGCAGCTCAATGGGGTTTAAGTCTAGATACTTCTAAAACCAGTCTAGATACCAGCTTTCCGTCTTGTTCTTTTTTAAGGTAGTTCTGGCCGAGCTTGGACTTACGTTTCGGGTCACTATCTTGCCTTAGGATTTACATTTACATTTACGGCATCTAGCTGACGCTCTTATCCAGAGCGACTTACAACAGTGCTTAAGAATTCCACAACTGTTTCTTACTTGAAAAACAGCTTAAATCTCAGTCAGCTATTTAACCGAA
>JBBPDH010000001.1:40685196-40701264 GCA_037974565.1 Clupeocharax schoutedeni | reverse complement strand
AAATGCAGAGGTTGAATTTCGTGCTGTTCACACTGTGTGCAGTGGTGTGTTCGCGTATGACAAATGGTCACTTTCACATTCACATATTCACATATTTTCTGTACATAATTTACTAAGTTCCTAAACACTCAACAAACTGTGACTTTTTATTTACTTTTCTTGATTTTTGCCACACCTAACTTTTGTTTTGACTGAAAACATTTGGTAGAGGTTAAACATAGCCATCTGAAAGACTTCCTATGTTTCATCCTAAAGACTTTTAAAGATGTTTTAACACATATTATACCGTGAATGCATCATTCGGATGGTTACTTCAGTAATGGGTCCAGGTACAGAGCCGCTCCTCTTTACAAGTCAGTGATGTATTTAGGATTTTCGGGAGGCTTAGAATGATGTGTTCTCTTATAAAATCAGCCCCATCTACTGCAAATCAGAATGTGATTGATTGATTTCTCTGTCACTTCCTAGTCATGTTGGGGGGTATATTAAATAATAGGACTTCAATCCAGCAGCTGAAGGTTGGACCAACATGAGAGCTCTCTTAGCGAAATCTACATATATAAGACAGAGGGAAAACAAAGCTGATTGGAAAACCAAACCAGTCACACCAACCTAACCAAACAAAAGGCAAGAAACAAGAATATTTCATTTTAAATAAAAGCACAATTATAGTGATTAATGCTCCCCTATGTCTGATTGGTTTATTCTGCTTTTTTTTTAAAAAAAAAAAACCTGCTTTAATAACACTGACACTTTTTGGTCTTATGTTGTTTGATAATGGCACCAGATGCCACATCTACAATTATCTGTAGATCTTTTATTAGCTCTCTTATGCATGAACTAATGAAGCAATGGCACACATCTGGCCCAAAAATCAACTGAAGAACAAATTGTCCAATTATGTATAGTCCTCTGAAACAGGAGGACTGTGAATAAAAGATTCTAATTCTTATATAGAACACCTTGTATAGATTAAAGCTGATATTTTGCACTTTAACCTTGTAGCCATTCTGTCATATTAAAATGCATCACTGTGTAATTGCTTACCCATTACACAGTATGTAGATGAGCCCTTCATTCTTTTTCACTAATCGCCTTTCATTTTTATATGTTTGGGAAGATTTGTTAGCAGAAAGGGATACCTTTTTAACATGGACCTCCACACCCCACACCCCCACATCACACACAAACACACACATTTTAGATAGTATATGCCTTAGATGTCACTAACTAATTAAATTTACAGTTATGTACATGTTGTCAGTAAACAAAAAAGATATTTTGAGGTTGTATGTTGTTGTTTTTTCAGACCAAAAACCAATAAACGGACAAAGTTGGTCCCCATATAATAGCTTCCGCTCTTCTTGGAAGGCTTTCAACAAGATTTTGGAATTTCTATAGGAATTTGTGCCCATTTATTCTGGAAAGCGTTTATGAGGTCAGGTACTGATGTTGGACGAGAAGGCCTGGCTCGCAACTTCCAATCCAGTTCATCCCAAAGTTGTTGGATGGGGTTGAGGTCAGGGCTCTGTGTGGGCCAGTCAATTTCTTCCACACCAAACTGATCCAACCATGTCTTAATGGACCTTACTTTATCCACTGGGGCACAGTCATGCTGGAATAGAAAAGGTTCTTCCCCAAACTGTGTCCACAAAGTTGGACCCATGACATTGTCCAAAATGTCTTAGTATGACGAAGCATTAAGATTCATCTTCACTTGAAGTAAAGGGCCTGACCCAAACCCTGAAAACCCAATACTTTTGTCCGTATAGTGTGTGTTATTTTTGTGAAATATTAGTATTGTGAATAATTTAGGCTTTAAACAAGTAAACAATTTACTAAAGAAATCACATGCAAATTACCCACTGAGTATTTAAAAATGGCACATTTATGACAGGGAATTACAACATAAGAACAGGCTGTAAAGTGACAGTTAGGAAGGCTAATTGGTTGGTCTCATTTGTTTATGTTGTGCAGTTGCGGAATCTCATCATGGCATCTCATCACAGGACCTGATTCGTTTGTTTTGTCAGATTTTTCTTGTCAGACTTTTTTTCTCTCAGTCTTCTTATCATGTAAAACAGTCAATTTCAGGCTTGTAATGCTACCAGTGTTTATGATCACTCGAGGATTTGAATGTAGATTTATGCATAGTCTTAAAATGAATTTCTCAGTCTATCATGGTTTTAACTTAGATTGTTTGCAGTATACTTACCATAATTTTACTAGCTGTCCCTGTATGTAGTCTGTCTCAATGGTGAGGGTTTGGAAAATGATCAAAAACTCAGAAGGGAGGAAAATCAAAACTGAAAAGGATTTTTGTTTGGTTTGTTTTTTTATCTAAAGTGGATAAAATGGTAAAAGCACTGTAAGAAAAAAGTGCAGAGAAGATGCACACTGGGATTCTAATTCAAAATCCAGCTGTGCCATCTGTAGCCAGGGGTTTTCGACTCATGGGGAGAGAAAAAGAGAGCAGTCGCTTTTTCCCCGTCTCTTTATAATGTACCTACTGACCATTTGTGTGGTCACATAGAAAAGTTAAACCAGTAATGTCTTTCTCTTTCTTAAGAGGCCAACATATCCAAATGTTCCACCAATTGCCTCAAAGTGTATCCGATTCTTCATTTTCCTGGGATTCGGTACTTGAGGAGTGGTACAATGGGAATGAAGGATCATAAAATCTGGTTTTGAACCTGTTTAGACAGATTAATGCACTTTAGTCTATATCTAATAGTCATAACATCACTAATGAATAATAATGATAGTAAATCATATGACTTGATCAATTATATAAATAAAGGCATACATCTATTTAAGGGCTACAACTTCTCAAGAACAAGTTAACCCGAGGAGAAGCCATTGTGTCAAATCAATCAATAAATAAACAAATACATTTCAATAAACAAATACATACATCATTCATTTCACTGATGAAACTGCAACTGCTTAAAAAAGGTTTATCAGTGTGATGACTTTTGCCCACCTGATTACATCATCATGCACTAGTGGGTGGAGAAATAAATTACCAATGATATCATGTTTCACCTTCCCCTCCCATCACCCCCAGCTACTACTAAGAGAAACCATTTTGCAAGCTTAGTCCCTGGAACCGTGTTCCAGTTAGAAATATGCCAGAGGGAAAATCCAAAATGATTTCTAATTCCCCCTGACGTCAAATTACTGGTGTGAAACATAATAACACCTGCATGCTTTGGCTACTTTTTTGATATACACTATTTTTCCCCCCTAATTCCAGAAATATTCTCACTAATCCTTTAGCAACATTATCTGCCATATTATCACGGACTGCTACATGATGTTGATGCAGAGATTATGAAGCAACATCATTCCTATCTGCCGTCATGTGAAAGCCATCTAAGAGCTGCCGGTCTAAATGCGAGCCTCGGTGACATCAGGCCTGGTGTGATGGAGATATTGTCTCGTATTTATGTGATTATATTTGGATGGCGCAGATCAAAGCTTCCGTGCTGGCACAGGCTCACTAACCTGCCCAGCGCATTTGGAATGTATGATTTTAGCCGATGATTATTTAACCAGGGCCGCATTGTTGATTTTATTATATAAGTCAATAATCTTCTCTATTCCCCAGATTTAGTTAATCTTCCTAATTACAAATTAGCATTCTCCACATACCAGTCCTAGATTTCCAAATTAACACCCCCGCTTCCAGGGGACCGTGAATCAGCCATGCTCGCTAATTCCTCCGTGGACCGCCTGACGCACTGCACTTCTAACCCCCCACATCCTCCCCCCACCACCTTCTGCTGTGATTTACCCCCTCAATTGTCTGCCACACAGAGAAGGGGAAAAATGAAAGAAAAAAAACACAAGGAGTCTCCAGTGTTGGCATCCTCCTCCTCCACATACACACACACACACACACAAACCCATACATGCACATCAATGCATCTAAGTGTTTCGATCAGGAGCATTAATAACAATTAGGATCTTAAGTGTTGAGGTGGGGCCTGAAGGCTCCCCCTTGTCTCTTGCCATCCAGCAGGCCTGGAGGTTTAACTACTGGCAGTGACTGAAGATCGTTAGGTGGCGCAGCCTCAAAAATGTCTTCACCTTCTGGAACAAGGCAAAAAATCTAGATGTGACCTGACCCAGCGTTGTATGCACATCAGGAGTCACTTGTTTCGGATACATTTTAAAGGAAGCTCTACATAGTCAGCGTGATGGATTTTCTACATGTAATGTGGTTATATTTTGAGTTAATATAATAGTTAATATTAATAATATGGGTTCACATTGTCACTTTAAAACTTTTTACACTATATTTTAATAATCCACTGAAGATGTTTTAGAGGCTTATAATAGATAATGTAACTAACTGTTTAGTATAATGTAACAGATTGTTATTAAGAAAAATCTCTTAATGAACCAATGAATCTTCATCCCTACCGAAAATCACCAGACAGTCTGTCAGTAATTAAGGGTCTACAGGGAGCTCTCAAGATTGCCAGTTAGTGTAAATAGTAATGAAGAGTGGACCAAGCCAATCGTGAAGGTGTAAAGTATAAACTTATTAATAATGCAGTGACTGTGTCTAAGCAGCTGCGTGTGTAAAATTTGAAAATATGTAGGGAAAGTTATTTCAAGAAATATCATTAAATGTTGCTTAACTGACTGATTTATATATGTTTCGTATTGCGTAATACAATACATAATTTCATATGCGTCTCTTTTGTAGTGTATTTCTTTGTTGTTCCAACATTTTACGGTGATGAATGTTATGATAACCCTTTTACACACATTCCTCAACACACAGACACAGACACACACACACACACACACACGCACACACACACACACACACACACACAGAGTCTACCAAAAGAAGGCTTACTAAAGTTGTCTTTAGGAATATGGTGGTTGTGTGTGTGTGTGTGATGGAGCTAACTGTGGCATACAAAGCGGACCTGTAATTTGTAAAGATGAGAAATGTTATTAGACTGACGTTGAGTAATGTGTAAAGCCTAAATTAACTTTTCTTCTTCACCTTTTTGCCTCCTGCTGGAACCAATGCCCATCAATATCAGACTTGCACCAACTCTAGCTTTCAAAACGACTAAAAACTGCATTATACTCCTCCACCTTCTTTTAAATACAGTATCTGCACTTCCATTGCACTTTTAATTTTCTTTAATTGATTTCCTAATCTAATGTTATTCTTATTTTTATGCCTTCTGATTAATTCATATTTTTTTAATATTCCTGTCAAGTACATTGAATGACCTTTGTGCATGATAATGGGTTATATAAATAAACTTGACTTGACTTGACATGACCTTAAATGGGGTACAGTGTCACTGTGCTGTGTGAGGAAGGTATCACCGCTGCACAAATTAAGTTGTAACTGAAACATTTTAATGTGAAGCTAGCCACAGCCTTGCCTGAATTGTTTGAGATTATTAATAGAAAGCAAATGTTTTCCACTGGCATCTGAAGGAGCATTTAGACGCAGAAATGACAATTACATCACACCTGGTGTCAGACTTAACAACTGGGTAAACATGATTTAGAATCACTCAACTTCTGAATCTGAACTATTTCTGCTTAGAACAAATCTGGTTACATTAAAGAACAGACCTATAAGGTCATTATTTCATAGATAAAATGTTGACAGCAACAGTGCTTTTTCTATTATTTAATTCTATTTTATTTCCTTTTAATCATTAAAGCCCCTTCTAAAATGGTTCTTATATGAAGTCAAGCAGAAACGAATAAGAAACTTGAAAAAGCTGATAAACTGCTGTAGAAGTTGCCCCACATTATCAAACAGCCAGCATTTGCTCGGTTGTGTTTACAATGTTAGCAACATCCCTCCTGTGGCTGAAGTGTTTGATTTGCTCTAGATCTGATGGTCAAAAGAATGAGCTCCTCCAGTGCTCTCTGTGCAGCCTTGGAGCAGCTAAATCCCCACTTACAGCATGAAAGCGAGAGATGGAAAAAAATAATAATAATAAAACACAACCCATCCTCATAGTCCCATGTCAAATAGAGAGTCGAGGGCAACGAGGGTAGAGATAAACAGATTTGAAAAAGCAATCAACATTTCCCTAAAGCTCAGGACTTGATTTGCATCCGATCCCGAGATCATGTTTTATTTATCAGTAATCACAACCAATCAGGGGAGAAATTAATCAATGAAGGCGCTAGCAGGAGCGATATCCGGCCATCTGGGGGTCACACTTACCCACCCACCCCTACTCCCCCCACCCCTAACACACTCCTCCTCACTCCTGGGCACCCTTTCCTACCCACATCACGCCCCCCCTGCTCTTTCCGCTGGGTTTGTCATGGGCCCATATTTAGGTGACTGATTTTTTTTTCTTTTTTTTTTTTCCCAATGAGCTCTAAGGAACTCCATATGGCCAGGATCAAAGGTGTTGCTGGGTGCATGGTTCTGCTTTATTGCCAGCCGCTGCTGTTAATTAGAAAACAAGATCAGAGGCAGTATTAAAATCCAATTAAATTGATATGAACAGATTGCCAAGTGATGTTCGCTAATGTATAATTGAGCACCATGCAAATTTCAGTGGCTGGCTTTTGTTTTTTCGTGTCTCTCCGTCTATCTCTCTCGCACAGAATGAGCAATGGAGCTTGAAAGTTTTTTTTTTTTTTTTTTTTTAGCTAAAGATAAACAAGTTAATGCCATGAGATGGGGGTATTGCTTTCATCAGTCGAGTTAAAGCGATATCCTCCCTGATGCTGAGGGGCCATGGAGCAGGGTGGCTCCAAGGCAGTATTAACCCAGCATTCCACTGACTCTGGTGGATAGTGAAGGGCTGCAGGAGTGGAGACTAAACAGACCTGCATGGGCATGCCCACAGGACAGGCCTGAGTGCCCCAGGGACTGCACGTGAACCACAGAAGAAGCCGAACACACACACACACACACACACACACACACACACACACACACACCTATCAGCTAAAGTCATCCGATATTAGCTGGTGTGTTTTTTCAGGAAGGAAAAAATGTTTCAATGGAGAGTATGCTTCGTGTCAGCGAGGCTTCTCAGTGCAGCTGGAGACCTTTTTACCACTGCCTGCTCCTCAGAATAGTCTCTTTATAATGCAGTGCCTGTAATTTAGGTCATTCATATTACAAAACTGCTGTAAGGACTGTTAAACAATTTTTTGGCCATGATTTGATGTCACTGATTGCAGAGTGCAGCTCATTTACAGTAGAGACCAGTTTATTGAAAGATTGTGGAACTAATAGAATAAAGCAAGATTATTAGGATAGGGAAGGTAGTAATCAGTGTGCACTTGATAGAAGTGTATGAGTATGTGTACTGTTTTGATCTAATTCTTAAAGAATTCAACTTTCTGAAGTGATTCTGATGTCTTTTGAGCAAATGTTTTTTCACCACCCTGTTCAGTCTGTAATATTTCATTTAACCGCTTGAATGACTTCATGATTTATGATCTTTTTTCCGACATACAGTATACTGCCTTTCAAAAGTGTGGAATCTCCATTTTAAACAATATAAAACCAATTTGTTGCGGGGAGTAGGATGCTGTAAACCTGGAGAAGTGCTAGATGTGTCCAGAATGATGAACCGAGCTGTAGATTATCCCATAATCACAGATAAAGCTGAATAATGTGGAGAATGGAGACTACTCACCATCATTTGATGCAAAAATACAAATATCATGTGAAAAGGTGTAAAAAGGTCATTTGAAAAGCTTTTTGATGTAGAAATATCTACATTTGTTCCTGCATATATAATAAGGCAGGAGCAATTGCTACAAATGTCTGGTGGTGGTGCAGAGCGCCACTCCCGTCACTCCCACTGGTTCAATCTACTATCATCTGTTTGAAAATGGCAGTAATGTTTGAACGCATTAATGTTGCATAAGTACAGATAGCAGCACTATTTGTCCAGGAGCTTATCCATATTTCAATATTGACCAGTCAGGGAGCTCTAGTTCTTAATATTCATTCCATTAAAGAATGGATGATTGTTTTCTGTGCGGCTTGAAGAATGGTGAGTCAATCCAAGCTCTACTTAAACCTGACAGGCTCTAGGAATGGACCCAGTTTTGACTATCAGGTAAGGCAATGAGCCATGTTTGACTTTGTAGTCTAGCATGATTTTAAATCTGATACGAGCAGCTACAGAAGGCAAGCAAAGGGGACACAGCAGCAAAGTGACAGAGATGAACCTAAGGAAGATTGAAGAGCCATGCTCCTGCATTCTGGATCAGTTGCAAAAGCTTGATAGTACACACAGGAAGACAAGTCAAACCTCCACTATGCCTCCAATCTCTCTCTTTCTATCTACTTAAACAGTACTGCCAAAAAGCACCAAAATCCTGTAGCTTTCCAGCACATTGCCAATCAATACAAAGACCAAAACGTGTTAACGGCATTACTGTACATAGTAGCAGCAGAGATGTAAATAGTTCTACTACAGGGAGCAGAAATTCAAGTTGATTTCTCTGGTTTCTATTGTTTCCAGTGATATACTGAAAATACAGTACTTTGAACTTGGTATCAGGAACTGCATTTAAATATGTAGCACATTTTTATGGTGCGTTATAGCTTTACAGGAGATCTTATGTTATTTATTTTGGCGAGTGATACTTGTGGTGCTTTATATTTACTCACACACTGCACTCCTATCTTATTTTCTGTTTGCGCAAAGCATGAGCGCGAGCTGCTCACCTCCTAAATACAGCCATGGGCAAACAGAGATGAGGAGAAAATGGAGTGTGATAAAGCACATTCAGACGGAGGAGATGACACCTGATTGGCCCAGATATCACAAGATGAAATATTCATAACATGACATAAAAAAAGAATTTAGCCTGTTCTAATGAGGTTGGAGCATTTTATCCCACCATTACTGCCCCACTGACACACTTACTGAAAAACCACCAGCTATCTCTCTTTCTCTTTACACTGAGACACACACAGGCATATATATGCACATGTGTGTGTGTATGTGTATATTTATATATTGTTAGATGCTAAGCAGAAAAGTGCAATGAAGTCAAATGAAGTCAGTTTTTGTATTAAGCAGGAGGTCTTGGCACTTTCAGGCAGTGAGTGCACCTGCACTCTATGATGCAAAATAATAACACTTTATTGCAGCTTGTCTACGACCTTCTTCATGCTCCAAGATTCTTATTTTAAAGGTCACCTGACTGCGTAAAAGCCACACATATGAAAAATAAACACATACTTTCATCCAGTAGGCACAAATAGTTAAGAGAACCGAAGTCAACCAATACTATTTAATTATAGTTACGAAAAATCAATCACTTTGTGCATATTCTTGATGTTTCTGCTCCATTTGATTATTTGATAAATTTTTTTGCTTTGTTTTGCTTTTTTGTTTTGTTTTTGCTTTATATCATGTGGGTCATTTGTGATTAGGCAATAGCAGGTGACTAATAAAAGGCTCAGGGCTTACGGTGTGCTTGTGCAGGCTAGACTCCTCTGGCCAAGCTACACTAAAATTGTGCTTTTTTTAGTGTTTAGTCTTTTGTGTGGATTTTGCTTTGATATAGCACACCCCAGCACCCATAAATTGATGATTAAGTCTTAGAAGTGAACCCTTTACAGTATTTTCCTTTTTTTTTCATTTCTCCTTCTTATGGCTTCTCCAGTCATTTGCTGCTGCTTTACTTAAACCACATTTTCTCAGCTTCGTTCCCTCTTAGAGGCTCCCACATGCTGACTATGCGAGGCACACCTGCATTTTTCTATTCATCTCATGTTTATATGAAGACGGTGCCTGACCAAACCTTTCGGAAGAGAACAGAGAGATGAGGGAGGCGACCGTGTGTGTGTCTGGCATGTTTGGCTGCACACAAGTGGCCCTGTTTCCCAGCACTTACAAGACGTGGCTGTGTAAATCCACTTGTACCATTCCCTCTGCCCAGGCATGTAGCGCATGTTCTCCTGGAAAGGTGCACTGGAGTACTTACCGAAATAAACAGCGGCTATTTCTGCAGCACCTCAGCTGGCAAAGCCTAATGCTGGTAGATGCATAGACCAAAACAAGAGAGAAACTCTTAGAGGCTTTTACCCTCTCTCTCTCCCTCACACACACTCACACACACACACACACACACACACATACACACTCTAACAGTCATCTCAGGAAGCCAACGAACCAGTGCCGGTGCCAGGAATCCATGTGGATGCCAGACTGCCCCCTGCTGTAATAATCTGGAAGAATTACACTGAGAAGAGTGAGAAAAGAAGGAGTGAGTGAGGTGGGAGGGGGTGGGGGGTGGCAAAGAGAGATTTTTAAAAGGATATAAAACTCTGCCTGGCCATCGCATAAAGCTCAACACGAGTGTGTGGCTCTCTCTGGATTCTGCATCACAATGAATGACATCACGCACACACAAAAAAGACTTGGCGATAGCTGCATTAGACTCCTTTGTGAGTGCAGACCTTGGCACATTTCACCTTAATGAGTGGCTTCCAGCTCCGCGCCACTCAATGGTCCCCTCCGTTTTTTTTCTCTTTTTTTTCTAATGGATTGCTTTTCTGATTTGCCTGAAACGGTTGGCTCGTGCTCCAAGCTCTCCGTGTTACTGGCTTGGCCTTGGTCAGCCGCAAAAGCGTGTGAGACCAAAAATCTCCCCAAACGTACTGCAGAAAAAAAGGGAGCGCTGGAGGGGGAAAAAAAAGAGAGCGAAAAAAAAAAACAGGGAGAATAAAATCAAAACCACAATGGCTTTGCTGTTTTGTTTTATCTGAGTAATTAAATTCATTTTTTCCCCCTCTTCCCTTTCCTCCATCATTTTTCTGTAAAACCAACACTCGTAAAATTTGGCCACATAATGTGTGCGTGGTGGACACAACTGCAGCCAAACTACACCCAGAGGAAGCTTTGCAGCCGGCATCCAAACCAGCTTGTAATGGAATGTTTCAGAAAGAGGGCTTGGCTAAAAGAATACACACAATGCATATAGATTTGAAAGCGTGTTTTCTTTTTATAACAATCGTGTTTGATTTGCCTTTACATTACACTCAGGGGATTCTATGTCTGACGAAGCCAGTGCCTCTTATAGTAATTTATTGTAACATATTGACATTAAATGTGATTTAATTACACTCGTTGAAGCAAACGTTTGAAGTGTGATGCTCTATCGTGGATCAGCGTTATAACAGCGGAGAAAGTTGGAGAAGAAGCGCCTTTTTTGCAACAGAACATTGCACATGCTGTTTATTAGTGGAGTCTATTTGGAACAATACAAAGCTTGGCACAGGAGCTTTATTCATAAGGGCCATTGGAGGCTGTTGGGAAAGTGTGTGTGTAAGTGTGTGTGTGTGTGTGTGTGCGCGCGCATGTGAGAGAGCGCGGCAGGGGCAGGTGCAGCGAAAACACAGTCCTGACTGAGCCAGTCTCCGGGCAGGGCCAGCCATTTCCACCTGACACTGATTTCTTCATCTGACAGTAATTTCAGCCCTCCCAGTTAATGAATAATGGAATAAATGTGCTTAAATTCGGGAGACAGAAGTCAGTTTAACATAACCACTGCCATCAGCGCTGACATTAATTGCTCCCTAATTCTGGCAGTCGTGGCTCAGAGAGGCCAAGAGGAGAGAACGAGTGCGTAAGTGGAGAATGGATATGAGACCTTGACGCACAGGGAGAGTGACAGCGAGGGCCAGGAACTCTCAGGGCGAGGAGAGGCCTGCGAGGGAGAGAAGAGGGGCCACCCAGCACGACAGCCATGTAAAAGTGGGTGGAATTAGCATTGACCTCTCCATAGGCAAGTCACAACCATTAAATGAAAAGCAAGGTGTTTTTTTCTCTATTCCAGAGCACTCTTTAGTGACCTAGTGGTATAGAGGATCTCTTTCAGCCAGTATCTTTAAGTGTTGCTGGTTTAAAGTCGGTCTCAGGGAGATCAGGACAGGCTGTAGCACTGGAATTAAGATGGATGATATCTCCACCATATCATGCCCTTAACAATTTAACATTTCCCAGAATGTTTGGACCAGTGTTATAACTAGCAGCAGTGAAATTGGGACAATCACACGGTGACAACTATTGTCTATTGGACCCCTTATATCACTGTTGCAATTTCTGCATGCAAGGCTCATGGGTAGTAAACTGAAAAATATACTGCAACTCTTGCTACAGGAAGAGCATCAGCCTGGCTAAGAAAGAGTAAAGTAAGCAAATTAGTTGTTTTTTCTAATCATTGAAGATATTTTTTCTATGAGAAACAAATTCACTTGCACCAGGGCTAGAATGTCCAAGTTACACCAGTTGAACTACAAATGAAAGTGAGAGAAAATCTCATTGCTTCGGTTTTTGTCTTCAGCCTTGTACTTATCAAGTAAAACTTCCCACTGGGTTAGCAATGAGAGTGTAAAAACAGAACTTAAACAGCTTAATGGGCTTAATTTTCTAAAGACTGAACTGTGAAGTCGTGATCATTTGGTCCCACTGCTCAGCAGTGAGAAGAAAAGGAGTGGCCACCTCAACCTCAAGGCCAGAGGTATAAAAGACAGTGGCTGACATCAGCTTCCTGCCTAATTAATGAAATGGCCACATGTGGCAGAGAGGGCAGCCTTGTGTCATTATGTACGGCCCACTTCAGGCCACCGCATGCCCAGTCCCAGGGCAGGCCGCTGTCGACTCCAGTCATTTGCTGCTCCTTTACTTAGCCATTAAGAGTGGCCTCTATCCAGGCCAGATCTCCAGAGATGGGCCTCAGAAACAGCTATATACAGCCTAGCCAGGAACTCTAGATTTGACAAGAGGAAGCTTGCTCTCTGGCTTTTAAAGGCTCATCCCCAAGCAGGGCCTCAGCTAACGTCACTGGCCTTTAATGGCTGCAGGGGGGCACGCTCAAGTCAAGGGCAATTTTGCAGATGAGACAGCGTTATGAATACTTTAACATAAAATGTGATACATTTTGGTTCAGGCCGCTCCCCACGCACCGCATTTGAGCTCCATGTGGCAGGGCAATTATGCATAATTACACTGAGGGCTTGATGAGGCCGGGAGATAGCCTTTTAGATACTGAGCAGGCCTGCCTTCAGCCCAGGCCTCATTGTTCTCAGTCCTGCTGGACCAGAGCAGTGGGCTGCCGGTAGGATGTAGCATTCATTGTCATGACAGCAGGGTTGGAGAAGTTCAAGGTGCTCGTAGAGCGAAGGGTTCACATTGGCCCAGAAGCCTCCAATCTGGTGATCCGGGGCCCCTTTGACCCGATCATCTGGTTCTGGCTGTCCAAACGTGTTCACGCTCTGTTTCCTGATACGCCAAGACAAAGGGGCCAAGATACGAATCTGACTGCTAGTGCGTGCCGAGCAAACCCAAGTGATTACCAGCCTCTCGAGCCTCGACTTCCGCCAAAGCCCGCCCTGAAACGCCACAAGAAAGATCCCTGTCAACATTTGCAAACATTGTCCGTTGCAAAACAAGATATGCGGTCAATATTCCAGAATAAACCTTTCATTTTTTTATAGAAAATGCAGTCAAATCTTCTTATAGTCCCAGACACATGCTCTAAAGTGTACCACAGCCATCGCCTATCCAGCGGATGAAAAAGCCGCCTGTTTGGGTCTGCATATTTCATATGCAGATTGTGTAGTGTGGCAGGGCCATATTAAAGGGCTAAGCGTTTGCTTTTTCGCCCGGCTCTTCGGGGCCTATAGCCCAGAGCTAAGCCCAATGCCTGGCACCAGAGTAGGACAAACAGTAGCGGCTTCAAGGTGGCACTGTGTACTCTGAATCAGCGCTCGCCTCACGCCCCACTGGTCCCGAGGGCATCCGCGCCAAGCCTGCCTTCATTTGCACTGCCGCCACAGGACCTAAGAGAGAGAGAGACAGAGAGAGACAGAGAGAGAGAGGGACTAAGGAACTGATGCCGATGCAGGGATTTGAATAATTCTGCATCGTAGACACACAACAAAAGGTAGGCAGGGAGGAGGGGAGAAAAGAGGAAAAAACTATGGGAACTGAAATTTCGCAGGCATCTCCTCTTTGCTATGCTGAGGCTTACCATGAAAGCAGCAGGCAACATTTCAGGTGCAGCAGAGAAAGGCTGATAAAAGCAGGCGTGGGATTACACTTCATGACCAAAGACATTCATATCTCCCTTTTCTTTATTTCTTTTTTTTCTCCTCCTCCTCCTCCTTCTTCTTCTTTTTTTTTTCAAATGGCATCCTTAGCTTTCCTCTGTCAGCTCATCAGGGCAAAGCCACTCAAGCAGAATGCCTCAGCGTTGCTTGTATAATTAGCTGGACATCTCTTTCACCTTGCTGCACAGATAGTGGAGTGTGCGGCTCCTGTCCCCCGAGGCATGTTAAACTGGCTCCCCCCCTCCTTTTTACTCCCTTCCCCCAACACACGGAGCAGAAACCTCTCACAGATCCCTCTGCTCTCGCATTTCTCCACTGCTGGAACCCCTCACCCCCCCAACACACACACACACACACACACACACGCACGCACACAGCATCACCGTCCACCAGCTCATCTCCCACACCTGTTTGACCACCCTACTCTCACGCACCTCACGTACACCTGAAAAACAATGACACATTTAAATAGAATAAATGGCTCAATTAAGAAGCAGAGCGTGGCGGTTTGCTGGAGTGGAGGAAGGAGGAAGGAGCAGGATCAGAGGTATTATCCCAGCTGGAAGTTAATGCAGGATGGGTCGCACACTCCTCAGCAGGAGCAGCGGCTGACTGACAGCCACCTGGCTCAAGTGACATCTAGCTCCAGGACTGCAGATCAAAACCCATCAGAAGTTTGGCAGCTATGAGGCAAGCCAGTTAAAGTGATGATAAGCTAACTAGCTAATTTAGCTGGGGTAGCCATAATACTACCTATGCTTAACTCTGGTTTTTAGAGGCAATTTTTATTGGACATTTTGATGATTTTTCGAAACATAAGACTTTTGGATTGAGTCCTTAACAAGGTCAGTAATTCAGGCAAGTATCATGATAACCAGATTTGCTAGTTGACAAGACTTATCACCAGTAGACCAGGATGGAAAACATTAGTAAAAAGACTGCTGATGATCAGGGCCTTGATTTCAGGCCAAACCTTAAAACTTAAAAGATGAGAGAAAAACCTTTGACAATAATGCTAATTGATGCAAGCAGACTAACATATGCTAGTGTATGAGGACATCACTCTTAATTATTGTGTCCTGGTGTTTCAGCCACATACATTGCTAACATCAAGTTTATAGCCATGCAGTCTCAATAGACAAATAATGGCAGCACAATAGATCACACTGAAGAGCTCAGTGCCTTCAAATGTGGCACTGTCATAAAATACCACCTTTGCCACAAGTATGTGAAATCTCTGCCCTGCTAGTTCTGCCCTGATCAACTGTAAATGATACTTCATCCACCAAACATGCAAACTCACACGGTGGGGGCGCCAAGTGCTGAAAAGCACAGTGTGTAAAAGCCACCGATCGCCTGTTGCATCACTCACCACAGAGTTCTGAACTTCCGCACACACCAGAATGTGTAGAGGACCTTCACAGATACATCAGCCACTGCAGCCTAGCTTAACATTACTACACATGATGCCAAGTGTGGTAAATGTTTCACTCAACAGTCAATATACGTTAACATTACTGAAATATTTAGAAATGCCAAGAGTGATAGAAAAATGGTTGAATAACTTTGTAGGTCAAAAGGTGATGTCATTAAAAAAATAATAAACTGATCATCTAAAACGTAAGACCTTCGGTCAGGTTTCTGACTGACAAATGAATGGAAATGTTTTCTTTGGGAATTTCAACATCTCATCCCTTTCAGATCCAAAGCATATTATTACATTTATTGCAGAGTTTACATAATACACGCTTCTGTATGAGTACATAATAAAGAAAAATTACATAAAATGTGGTAATTATGTCGTGGCAGTGTTCTGATTTTGAGTTTCATGTAACATTTTTATTTTTGTTTTTTCCCTTGCACTCACTTTCACTCCTCCCCCACTCCCTTTCTCTCTCTCTCTCTCTCTCTCTCTCTCTCTCTCTCTCTTTCTCTCTCTCTCTCTCACACACACACACACACACACA